>BMAO01005411.1:151027-180373 GCA_019973975.1 Trichonephila clavata
CTATTAAAATAAATATTGCTTAATTTAGTTACACACACTTTATGATATTGAAATAATCTTCAGAATTTAGGCAAATGGATTAAAAATTAAAGAATTTTTTCCATTAAGTCCAGATTAAGAATGTTTAAATTTAATATGCTGAGTACTGAAGAAAGAATTTGAAAATTGGTAGAAATGTTCTTAAGAAATTTTGGAAGTACCTATTTAAAATGGCTTTTAACCCGTTCAGGACCATGATCACATATCTGGGATCACTTTATGCAACACGGTATCGGATATGGGATAGTATTTTCCACTTTCTGAGTTCCGTGATCACACCAACGTGATCTAAATTTGGATTGATTATAAACTTTGGTTTTGTTTTATTATACTAATGATTTTACGAGCATATGGAATTTTTAAATGAAGTTAGCCTTAACAGGAAAAATTGCTTGGTCCTGATCAGGTTAAATGATTGAAAGAAAATAAGATGAGAGATAAATTTTTTAAGTTAAAATAATAGTTGAGCCCTCTGTTGTGAGATTCATTTAACCTTATAATCAAAGCATTCATCGTCAACTGTTAGAAGAAATTGACATGGAATAATAGTTAAAAAAATATTATTAAAAATTCTGAAAACTAATGCTAATTAACTTATAAAATGCTTTAAATATGATCAAAAATCGCACTTAAAGAGGACCTAAATGTAAATATAAAAAACAATAATACACAGAAAATTTGCAAAAGTGACATTTTAAACACTATTTCAGTATATTTGAATATCATTTAAAAGATTTAAATGCATACAAATAGTGCTTAGAATTCCATGGTTAAAATCATTTTATATTAAAATTAAAGCCTCATTTTAATGCTTATATATAAATTCAATTAGTTCAAAACAAAATACATGATCTTAAAAATTAAACTCCCAGTTTCAGGAATGTGATTATGTATCTCTTTATTACTATAATTGTAATATATAAAGAACTTTTTTACTAACCTTTCCTGAGCAACCAGTGGTCCCATCCCTTCCCTAAGGGTGTGACCACAACCCATAACCTACTCGAACCATTATCCCTCACCTCCAGGTCATGGTAGTGCTCTTCCATCATCCCTCTGTTTGTTCTTCCGACAAGATAGGAGATGACGCAACGGGACGTCTCTCTCTATCGACGCCGTAATTGGACCAATAGGCGGAGATCCTTTTTGTCTAACTGCTATTTATACCTGCTTTTAGACTGTTGTTGCAAGGAGAAATTGATTATGCCATATATACCTTTTCATGGGCCAACCTCGCATTGACTGGACCGATTTTTTTTTCTTTTCAGATATCCTTCCCTTTTGAAAAGAGGCCAGGAATAGAGTTGTAAGAATCAATACATAACGTAGAAAAATAAATTTCGTAACTCCCTGAAATTTCTGGATAACTTATGTACTGCATGTCACTGAAGTGTATTGATTTATTTTATTGCATTAGACCTATACATACAGGCATACATTAATATATATGCCTATGTATGCATATGTATGTACATATATGGATTTAATTAAAATAATTCTTATAAAATGACTATAAGATAAAATGAAATTTAGTTTACTCCTGCTTTTGGAAGGAAAATAAATATATTTACATTAAAAACTCACGGGATAATAAAGTTTTTGGATTCAATTGAATAAATAAATTTAATTTAGATGATTTTAGGTCACTAGAGCTTTCTAACAAGATACAGATGTTCGAGCAATGTGATGCCCTATAAGGCAAGAAGAAAAAAGAATAAGTTTGAAAGAAAGTAAGAATATTAAGTTTTTAATTCAGATCGTTGTTGTTAAATGAAACCACATTATTAATGAACAGAACCGTTGACTATTTAAAACAGGAACCTTACATTCCTGAACAAAAAGAACACTTTCATCAGATAGTTCTGTTCATATTGTTCTAACCAAAATGAACATTTTTACCTTACTTGTTTTACATTTATTTAAATAAAATTAATGTAAATGCTTTCAAAATGGACATCATTAGTAGAAACCATTACATTTAAGTTAGTCAAAAGCCTTAATTGTGTGAAATGTTGAACAAAGAATAGTTTAAAATAATGTTGAAAGTTGCTTAATAAAGCCAAATAAACTGTTTGTAAATCGAAAATTGCCTTTTGTACATTTAGAATAGACTAATAAAAAGAAATTCGAACCGTTATATTAAGCAAGTAATTTTTTTTATAAGAAAGAAGCTTGAAATTGTAGTAGATTACAACGAATAAAAACTATTTTTCCTATGATTTTAGAATTAATTTACCTAACTTTTTGTAAGTCAAATTAAAGATATTATTTTGCCTAGAAGTTGGGTTCTTCAAACTTTTACAGAAATATATATATATATATATATAGTTACTAGCCGTTACCCGCCCGCTTCGCTGGGTATTTCATGATGTTTTATAAATTTTTACTGCTTATATATATGTACTAGCTGTTACCCGCCCGCTTCGCTGGGTATTTCATGATGTTTTATAAATTTTTACTGCTTATATATATGTATAAATTATTGATATCTAAGTCCTAGCATTAAGAATTCGATTGTATTGAAAAATATACTTAGACCTGTAACTGTCACCTCTTGATAAATAAAAAGGGCAGAACTCATCTAATTTGTATTTTCTAAAAATCTCTAAAATTGAAGTATAGAATGATGTTTGCTCTTTCGTAACCCAAAAACCAAGTGGATTCCCGCAAAACCAATTTTCGCGGTGGATCTCTACTCCGTAAATTAAACATGCAAGCCAAATTTCAAGTCTAAATCAAACAGAAAAAAACAAAAGTTTTACTATCAATATCCCCGTAATCCCGTTGAGAGCCGTTTTCCAAAATTACCGCTCTTAGCGGATTTCAATTCAACAAAAGAAAAATGCAAGCCAAATTTCATTATTATAGTCCTTGTAGCTCGAAAAAAAGATTTTTTTTGTGTCAATACGTCCCAGTAACCCCTGCACCCCTCCACAAAACTTGATTTACTTAAAATACATTCTTAGTGCATCCCTATTCAACAAAAGAAACATGCTTAAAAATTTCAAGTATATGGGTCTAACAATTAAAAACAGGAATATTTTTCTGTTACTCCTCTTGACCCCTCGCAACCATCCTTAGGGGTCAATTTTCGTTTTACTCTTTGTTAGAGGAATTATATTCCATGAAAGGAACATGCCTACCAAATTTCAAGCAGGATGATCAAATAGTTTAAACATGGAAATATTTATCGATTACGCCTCTTAATCTCCCGAAATTAAACTTGGTAGTTGATATTCACAAAACCCATTTTGTAGCGGTTCTCTACGAAAGGAATCTGCTTATCAAATTTCAAGACTGTACGTCTAAAAGTTTAAAAATGGGAATAATGATCCATAACGCCACTTGAGCCCCCGCAACGCCACTTCGGGGTCTGTTTTCACAAAACCCATTTTTTAGGGGAATTGCACTCTATGAAAGGAATTTGCTTAGCAAAATTTGTGCGTCCAATAAATTAAAAATACAAAAAATATTATCAATAACGCCCCTTGAACCCCCGCAACGCCACCTAGGGGTCTATTTTCACAAAACATATTTTGTAGTGTATCTCTATCCTATGAGAGGAATCTGCTCACCAAATTTAAAGACTGTGCGTCTAATAGTTTAAAAATAGAAATAATTATTTATATCTGCCCTTACCCCTTATTATATCCGCAACACCCCTTTGGGGTCAATTTTCCGCAAACCCGTTTTGTAACGGATATGTACTCCATGAAAGAAGAATTCCTACCAATTTTCAAGCAGGTACGTCAAGTAGTTTAAAAACGGAAATATTTATCTATTACGCCACTTAATCCCCCGCAACGCCACTTAGAGGTCTGTTTTCACAAAACCTTCTTAAATCTGATCTCTACTCTATGAAAGAAATCTATTTATCAAATATAAAGACTGTGTGTCTAATAGTTTAAAAATGGAAATAATTATCTATAACAACCCTTAAGTCCCGTAACGCCACTTGGGAGAAATTTTCACGAAATCTATTTTGTAGCGTATTTCTACCCTATGAGAGGAATCTGCTTGCTAAGTTTCAAGTCTGTACGTCTAATAGTCAAAAAATCGGAATTTATAATGCCCCTTAAATCCACCACCCCCGCAACACCTTTTGGGGGTCAATTTTTTCAAAACCCATTTTGTAGCAGATATTTACTCCATGAAAGAAACTTACCTATACCAATTTTCAAGCAGGTAGGTGAAGTAGTTTAAAAACGGATATATTTATCTATTACGCCCTTAATCCCCCGCAACGCCACTTAGAAGTCTGTTTGCACAAAACCCGTTTTGTAACTGATCATTATTTTACGAAAGGAATCTATTTATCAAATTTAAAGACAGTGCGTCAAATAGTTTAAAAATGGAAATAATTATCTATAACGCCCTCTAAGCCTCTGCAATGAAACTTGGGGTCGATTTTCACCAAACTGATTTTGTAGCGGATCTCTACTGTATGAAAGGAATCTGCTAACCCAATTTCAAAATCGTACATTGAGTAGTTTAAACATGGAAACAATTATTTATAACGCCCCTTAACCCCCCGTAACGCCCCTTGCGTTTCAAATTTCGGAAAATCCGTTTTTAGCTGATGTCTACTCTATGAAAGGAACATGTCTACCAAATTTCAAGTTTGTAGGTTGAATAGTTCCAGAGATATCGTGATTAGTCAGTCAGTCAGTGAGTCGCTTTTCTCCTTTATATATATAGATTGATAAAGTTAAATAATAAAAGACAAGTTTTAATTCCTACAAAGCTAAGAATGAATAAAATTGGTTTTTAAAAAACTTATCAAAACCAGCCAAATAATGGGTAGACATAAAAAAATCAATAGATTAAAATTGAAAACTATTATGTTTTTTTAGAGCTGTCACTGAACTAGGACAGAGAAATAGGTTTAAGCTTGCTTTACAGGATCTTAATCTTCCCCATCCAGCAGAAAATTTTGACATAATGGCACAAGAAAATGAAGAAAAACAGAAAGAAAACTGAAACCAGCCTACTAATAGCACGTGTATGTGTGAAAGGACTTCATTGTGTGTGTGTATATATATATATATATACTAGCCGTTACCCTCCCGCTTCGCTGGGTATTTCATGATGTTTTATAAATATATCTGTTTATATATATAATATATTGATATCTATAAGCCCTAGCATTAAGAATTCTATTGAAAAATATACTTATACCTGTAACTCTAGCCTCTTGATAAAAAAAAAGGACAGAACTACTAATTTGTATTATCTAATATTCTCTAAAATTGAGTATAGAATGATGTTTACAATTTCGTAACCCTATAACAAAGTGGATTTCCGCAAAACCAATTTTAGGTGGATCTTTACTCCATTAAATAAACATGGAAGCCAAATTTCCAATCTATATCTAATAGGGTAAAAACAAATTTTTACTATCAATACCCGCCCCTCCCCTCGTAATTCGGTTGAGAGTCGTTCTCCCAAAAACCGTTCTTAGCGGATTTCAATTCAACAAAATAAAAATGTAAACCAAATTCCATTATTATAGTTCTTGTAGTTCGAAAAAAGAAATTTTTTGTCAACATGCCCCAGTAACCCCTTGCTCCCCCAGGAGTTGATTCCCGTCAAATGCATTCTTAGTGGATCCCTATTCAACAAAAGGAACATGCTTAACAAATTTCAAGTACACAGGTCTAACAATTCTAAAACAGGATTTTTCCCCCTACAACTCCCCTTCACCCCTCAACCCTCCTTGGGTGTCGATTTTTGTTTTACTCTTTGTTTGAGGAACTCTATTCCATGAAAGGAACATGCCTACCAATTATTAAGCAGGTAGATCGAATAGTTTTAAAACGGAAATATTTATATATTACGCCAATTAATCCCCCAAAATGAAACTTCGGGGTTAATTTTCAAGAGACCCATTTTATAGCGGTTCTGTACTCAACGAAAGGAATATGCTTACCAAATTTCAAGATTGTACGTCTAATAGTTTAAAAATGGGGATAATTATCTATAACCTCCCTTGAGCCCCCTCAACGCCACTTGGGGGTCTGTTTTCACAAAACCCATTTTGTAGCGGATCTCTACTCTATGAAAAGAATCTGCTTACCAAATTTGAAGACTGTGAGTCTAATAAACTAAAAATTGAAAAAATTATCTATAGCGCCCCTTGCGACCCCGCAACGCCACTTGGGGGGTTGATTTTCACAAAACACATTATATATTGGATCTTTACTCCATAAAAGGATTCTGTTTATCATATTTAAATAAATGGAAATGGAAAAGTAATTATCTATAACGCCTCTTAAGCTCCTCAACGCCGCTTGGGGGTCTGTTTTCACAAAACCCATTTTGTGGTGTATCTCTACACTATGAGAGGAACCTGCTTACCAAATTTCGAGACTGTGCGTCTAATAGTTTAAAAGTCGGAATAATTATTTATATCTCCCCTTAACCCCCCTCAACATCCTTTGGGGGTCAATTTTCCCAAAATCTAATTTGTAGCGGATATTAACTCTATGAAAGAACTATACATACCAATTTTCAAGCCGGTAGTTCAAGTACTTTAAAAACGAAAATATTTATCTTTTGCGCCCCTTATTAACCCTCACCACCCCTTGGGGGGCTATTTTCCCAAAACCTATTTCGTAGCGGATCTCTACTCTATGAAAGGAATCTGCTTACCCAATTTCAAGATTGTACGTTGAGTGGTGTAAAAATAGAAACAATTATTTATAACACCCCTTAACACCCTCGTAATGCCCCTTGCGGTTCGAATTTCGCAAAAAAAAAAATCACTTCATAGCTGATCTCTACTCCGTGAAAGGAACATGTCTACCAAATTTCAAGTCTGTAGGTTGAATAGTTTTGGAGATATCGTGATTAGTCGGTCAGTCCGTGAGTGAGTCGCTATTCTCCTTTATATATATATATATATATATATATGTGTGTGTGTGTGTGTGTATGTATTGTTTGTTTCAATACTATTTTTATACTAAAACTGTATTTTTAATTTTGTTTCTGATATTATTAACTAATTTAATTTTAAATAAGATAACTGATTTTACAACAATAAATTTATAATATGTTGAAAGTAGTAGAGCAGATGAAACAAAATGATTCAAAATTTTAATTAATAAGTTTTTAAAAATTTCAAATTTTTGACCTCAGAAATATTTTAAATGAATTACGCTACCTAAAACTCTTCCTGTAAAGTAAAAGAAATAGGGTTTTTTATACTCCTAAAAATTATTTTTTCTATGATGAATTAAATAAAAAATATTTCTCTTTTTAAGTGGAATAAATTGAAAATAAATCTAGTACTTCATATTTATATAGTTTTTTTTTACTCAAATTGAGGTTTTCATTTTATTGTTTTTATTTTTCAGGAATTAAGGAAAAGTATTTCCTTTGATTACTGTAACAGAAAAAAATAAAGAGAATTATGCATGCAAAACTTTTTCTCATGCTACCATAAATTTTAAGAAGTTAGCTTTTTTTATATTTTATCTTACACTAATAAATTAACATGTTTCAACTGATACTATTTATTTAATTTGACAAAATACACAAATAAAGCAAAATGTCAACTTCAATTTATACCAAGTATTACCTCACGATTAGCTAATCTTTGAACTTACAACGCGATAAAAATTGAAGATAAACGTGAGATAAATTTACATTTTAGATAAAAATAAAAAGATTCCGTTGAATTTTAGTTTTCTGTCCTTGGCGAAGCTCTCACGCATCTCTATAAGTGATGCAGTTGCATTTGCAGTGTCGCAAGCGTGTGAACGACCATTGTGGGCTTATTTTGCTTCTAGGAGGCTGAATGTCTTTCAAGAGCTCCACTAAAGGAGTTCAGTGACGCCAGTTCTCCGTCTTATCTCGCTCGAGCACATGGTGGCACATTTAAGAGCGCAGGTGGGTCACACACAAGCTCTCTGAGAAATAAATCGTGTTTCTGATCTCACCCTCTGATGTTGCGCCTTCTTACTGAGTTATTGAGAGAGAAATGCTGTTCAACACTTTCAGAACATGCTTAAAAAATGGATCAAGTTAATGAAAAGTGAACGAAAAAACTATCTTACCGGTATGTCCTGAAGGCACATTCAAAAATGTCAAAAAAGAATAAAATAATAATAATAAATAAAAATTAAATTTATAAATGGATTTTGTAAAAAAAAATTTCTACTATGTAAAAACTAATTTTTTAAAGAAATTCTGTAGTAAGTGTACAGCAATGCATTGTAAATGACAAATTTAGTTATTTCATTGAAAATAAAGAAAAGTTCGAATTAACGACAACTTTATTTTATTAGTTAGAGCTTGTCAAAGTGTCAATTAGTTTTAATCATTGAACAATACTCAAATGAAAAAATATTCTGGGTTCATTTTTTGTTCCAAATACGTAACTACTGTACTTTATTTTGTTTGAATTAATATTGTTTTCAACAAGTTTTAATGCCTTCTTAAAAGACTTTTCTTTGCAACACACTCATCACATATAATTTCTTAACCGCAAAATAAATTATTAATAAAATTTAAAAAGCAATGGTCACGTATAATTTTATTTTATTAATTAAACAATGAAAATGGTTTTTAAAACTAAATTAAGTAAAGAAATATATATTTTCCAAAGCAAAGATTTCTTCTGACCCATTCAGTAAGAAAATAAACAAATAAATAAAACGTATTTATTTAATTTTTTAAACGAATATTGTTGCATTATTTTTTTAACTGTCCCGAGATTATCTCGGTCACGGCAAATGTCACGCCCGAGTATATTTCATGGGGTAATTTTTTTAGAGCATCTTCTTGTTTGCCCGAAAACATATCGGGAAAATGTTATTTTGGTTCTTCATCTCCTTGAAAACCCGAAATATATCGGGAAAAGTTAATTTAGGCTCAATTCATTAAATGGTATTTGAAGTGCAGATTTTATGATTCTACCATGATCAACCCAAAAATAAGAAAATGAAGATATTCTCAAGCCAAAGATATTTTTTTTACTACAATCTTACTATGGGTGGTGTAGATCGCTGGGAACAGGAAATATCCTTTATCCGGCAACCCGAAAACGCAAGAAAAAATACCATGACAAGATTTTTGTACACTTACAAGACAAGGTACTGCATTTTCGCTCTATAAAAATGTAAACATGTTGGGAAAAGTATTACATTATTAGAATTTAAAATCCCAGTAGTAGAAAGCTTTTTAAAAAATATGATGATGCAGCTTCTGTGTGGACAAAAGAATCCAGGCAGACCGCCAACAATAGATAGCCCTGCCTGTCTTAGTTAACGACATTTTAGATCTTTCATTCATCCTACTCCTGTGAAATGCGAGTCTGAAAGATGGTGTAAAGTTTGTTCTTCAAAACAGGATGCACAGAAACACAATTCTAGTGTTATGATTCTATGAGAGGTAGTCTGTGCTGGAGTAGATCTGTGTTTGGAAAAGTGTTTCCAGTCAAACTACACAAAACTGATTTGCTAAGCTACTAATAGGTATACATTTTAATTTATTTTTATTTATTTATCCCCCCCCCCCTAAAATAATATTCCTCTAGAAATGAACTTTACCACTGCCACGCTGTATGGCAGCTACCTTAAGCAAATATACATTTGTGACAAAATCCTTAAAATTGTTTATGTATGTGCTATTCAAAATATCAATTTTAAACCACTAAGTATATTTTATTTTGTTCAAAGCATCTCTCTGATTTTTGCAATAAAAAAAATTTGACATTTTATGTACCCAAAACATCGAAATAACTTGGCAGTTAAAATTTTAAGAGCATACACAAGACTATTGAAATCCTTCAAAGTCAGGAGAAAATGTTAGGGATTACATTTGATGGGGTATTTTTGTTTTTCAGATTCCTACTAAAAGTCGTGTGAAGACTTAAATGTTTTGTTACATGGTCACATACAGCAGCAGCTCCTCTTATCGCATTTGACAAGTTTTTGGCTAAACAGGGAAAAAATGGGCTTTCAACCATACAAAAGATTTGCATCCAAGTAATTCTGCCGTCTTTTTAATACTATCTAAAATCTCAAATACAAGTTTTCTTTCTATTTTCAACTCATTTCTATAAAAAAAGTCTTAAAAAATATTACTATTAGAAACATTTAAAGAAATCTTTTTAAGGCATCAAGATCTTTGGAAAAAAAACAGTATTGGAATATTGATTTGTTGGCTTCAAAAAACAAGCCTTTAAAAGCATTTAAAAACATTTATTTCTTTCACTGTGAAAAGGACTTAAAAGTAATCTAAAATAAATATTTCTAAAAATAGAATTTCACTCTTTGTGACGTCAATGAAATTGTTTTTTATACTGATTTCATTGACATAGAAACCATTTATAAATGAAACTATCTTCGGAAGTAAAAAGGTCTTGTGTTATTCAAGGCGGCAGAATGTAAAAGAAAAAACATAAAGTGAAATCACTAATTAAAATTCTAATTTTAGTTTGTTTTTTTTAAAAAAATAGAGTTAGGATGCACAAACTGTGTATTTACTTTTCCTACCTTTTATGAATAGTAATTCTCATTTTAAAAGCAAGAAAATATTTATTTCAGATGCTGTTGAAAATAGTTTCAGGTGAATTGCAAGAAACTGATTCGATAAGATAAGACATATGTATTTCAGATATGAAAGCAATAAATGCCACTTCGTAAACTTGTGTTGAATCATGAAGATAATAATTGAAAAATGTAATCGCTCAACATCCATTTTTTGAAGTTTTGTCCTGTTCTTGGTAGTTGTAATAGTTTTTAAATACTTGCTTTTATTTGAAGCAAAGAGTTAAATACATTCATTACAAGAACATTTTCTCGAGAAGTGTTTATAAATATTCGATGATTAATAAAATAAATAGAACAATTTTGTTAATTCTTTATCAGTTTTTCGTCAATTCTAAATTTTTATTTTAAAACACTAGCTATTTTTTTTAAAAAAAAGACTATTTAAATGCTTATATTTTAACTATATAAATTTGATTATTTTCTATTCAAATAAATTTGGGAAGTTGCAAACACTTTTAATTGACAAAATCTTTTATTCTGATATAATATAAAAAATGTAAATATGTTTTTATAAAATTAGTAATTAAATTTCTAATTTTAATTTATGGATACAAAAAAGTAAAGAAATGTAGAAAAAAATATTTTCGTATTATTTAATAATATATTATGGTATATAACGGGTCTATTCGCATTTTTGCTACTAATAGTTCTCTTGGGGAATATTTGGTCTTAAAAACTATTCTACTGAAAACTTTCCTCCTCCGAAGAAGAGCTGATTGTGCAAATCAAAGCTTGTATTTAAAGATTAAACTTTCGAGCCAGAGAGAGAGAGAGAGAGAGAGGGGTTAGAATCTAAAGAATAGCATGAAAATTAACGTAAGGTTAGATGAGAGCACTTCGTAGATTATTTAATTAATATTAAGATTGACGATTTGGTCAATTAGTTATTAAATTGGATTCGATCCGTCTGAATTGTGGATTATTTTAGAAATTATATTCAAATATAAGAAAATGTATTGCCTGGAAGTGCTAAGTGTAAGTGATCTGATTTATTTTTTTATCTCGTCTGCCTTCGCAATAGCTCCCCTATTTATCAATCTATGCATTTCTTAATTTCGGTTGTTGAATTTGTGTCGTTGTTGAGAATAGTAAATAAATTGTGTTGTTTTGACTATGGCTAGTTTTCCTTCTAGGCCACGTACACTAATGGATGGGATTGCCCATCCATTACAGGTAATAGTATACAAGTATTATTGAAAATAAAATTTCAAAATACAAAAAAAATGTCGTTTAAAATTTTTTTCTTGAATACTAGGAACAAATTTGTAGGAGAAACATGAAAAAAAAATCAATAAAGGGAAGATAATCATTACAAGAAACTCATTTATTGGTTAAGATTGTATTAATAGGGTGATTTGAACGCAAATGTTTTAGTGTACAGATGGAATTTAGTAAATTTATTTAATGCACATTTACAATTATGAATTTAAATTTTAAAATTTATTTTGACAACAAAATCAGTGTTTCAAACATTATTATGACACTCATAAATAACACCACTTAATGCTGTGTGTTTCTAGGAATTCAAAGAAATAAAAATAACTATTTTACAAACAAGAAATTAGTAATATTTTTGATCGAATTTCAAAAATGAGAGTTCAATAACTAATATTTCTCATACGTATAGTAACTTAATTAATATATAAATAAATTCTTGTTCACTCTATTTTTTTTGAATTAATACTGTACTATACGGAATATATCGAACTACACAACGAACTATTTTTGACGAAACAATTTCGAATCCTTTCATGTTTAAGACTTCATTCGGCGAAAAAAACTTCCGATTACGTCAAACTTTACATGAAACAGAGCTGTATATTCTATATATACCAGGTACTTATAAATTATTATACATGAATCTTTAAGTACTGTAGCGCTTTTCAAGGGAATGTAATGAAAATAGCTGACTTATTTCTGAAAATTTTTTCAAGGATGTCTGGAATTTTTTTTTTTACCAGAATCAAAACTGATTACATCTCTTTCAAACATTTGAAGTGCACATTAAAAATTCTTAACTGAAATATAAAACATCATCTTTCTCATTAAACATTAAAATTTAGTACGTATTCTTTTATTGAAAATCAATATTTTCGTTTTACTTTTCCTGTTATAAATTTTATTTTTCATTAGGTACTTATATTTTTGACTCGAGAGGAAAATATCGACGTAGTTAAAAATTTATTAATCAGTAATATTCCCCTCCGTTCAAGGTTTTTATTAAAATTAATACGATTTCAATATTGAATCCGAAAGCTCAATGAGATTAAAAAGTATACAGTAAAGTTTTCATGATAATTAAAAACAAATATGTAACTTTTTGAAGAAAACGCGTCACGAATAAGCGACTCTCCAGCCATTATAATCTCTTTTGAGCAAAATGGACTTATTTTCTTAGAAAAACGAGTACTATAAAAAAACATTTAATTTAAGTGCTCACTTCTCAAAAAGGCACATCTGGAGAACTTGAAATCTCTAGAACAACCTTTTCATTTCTTCTTTAAATCTCGGTGACCTCCATTTTCTAAAAAAGGTTTCCCGTCATTTTTACCCTAGATAAAACTGAGGCACAGAAAAAAAAGATACATATTTTAAAGGATATTCAACGGCCTTATAACATTTGGCCAAGAAAAGGCACTAAATTTCTTTGGGAGTGCAATAAAATAGATCATAAAACCAACAGCCATTTAATTCTGACTGTGGCTGTATCAAGTACTATAGGTCAATTTTAGCAGAAGTAATCGTGACTTCAGACGCCCACAGAATCGCAATAAAACTTCATCAGGATCCATTTGAAAGGATTGAATAATACGATATATATATAAAATTTCGAGATAAGAAAAAACAATTCTGAACACGAATTGTACACATCGCACGTTTACATGTAAATTAAAGCCCTTTTGACTGGTCATTGTTAATAACTATCTAAGAAAGCAATATCAGATACTCTGTAATTATTAGAGCCAGCCGCCTTATGCGAAAACTAAATACGAACTTTTGGGACAAATCTTGGAAGGCGTCCAGAAAATTCAATCCCCATGGCTAGTCGATGTACAGTAGTTGTGCTGTTTATTGGCACTTTACATTGTATAGATAATGATTATATATTCATTTTCCTCCTTCATAGACAGAGGATAACTAACGAAATTAAAACTGTCTTACTCGATTCTGGACACGTCTTAATTAAAATGTATGATTTTTGGCATTTTTTAATGAATTTTAATTTAAAGATGTGCTATTACGGATTAATAAGAGGCATTGGAACTCTAATGTTGAATACTTTTTGTTATTCTATTTCGTACAGTTGAAATGATTATAGACTGGATTACTTTTTGTATAAGTTTTCAAAAAACTTAGCTTGGAATTCAATAAAAAAATTCTTAAATAAATATTTTCTTTTAACTTGCAAGTTAATAGCAAAATTTTTACCATTTACAAATAATTTTCATAGAATAAGCATATTGTAATTTATGTAATAGCATTTTATTGATGTTAAAATTTCTTAGTATAATATACTTACATTATATAAAAAAATAGAAAATTATTTATTTTATTCCATTTTTTTTATCACAAAATATAGTTTTGAGTCAGTATTTTACATCCGTTTAGAGATTCAATTTGAAGTGTTGAAATTATATATATATATCTCTCTCTATATATAGGTATATATATATATAAATTTTTAAATCAAGAAAATTATTGAAATTATTATTAGTAATATTGAAGTATTAATGAAATATATTTATAAAACAAGCGAAATTTCTTTTAATTTTTAAATGAGAGAAAATACACATGAAAATAAACTTAACCGAATGTTCATTAAACCACGTTTAATTATGAAGTATTAACAAAATGGACAAAAATGTCTTGGTAATCAATAAAAATTACAAATATTTGTTGAACAGTTGAAGTAAATCTTCTCGAGACAGAAAACAAAAGAATGATCTACTTATTTCTTAGAGCTCTAAGTTTGTTGTGTAGTTTAATATGAGTAGAGTAGAATAGTTTAATTTGATTTCTTTCTTTCTTCTAGCTCTGGAGAATTACCCAGGAAAGAAAACTTTGCTTCTTACGTCTGATGGTTTCGTTGAGGAGTTTTAAAGCTCTTTGAGATGGTTACATTAGCTTAAACTAAGAAAACCACTTAGAGATAATAAGAATATCCAGATTCGAAATTGAATTGCGTGACTTCGCGTGATGATGTTATTACACTAAGCTATTGGTCTTATTACAATAGAGAGAAAAGCAAATTTTCTCCAGAAGTAAAAATAAACACGAATAAAAAAAAGAGCTCTAATAACAGAACAAATTCAGTTAATGAAGGGAACGTTTGTTTCCGATTCAAGAATTCTCAATTCCTTTTTAAACGGAAAAAGAACAAAAAAGAGTTATGAGAAAAATATTTTTATTCTAAAACGCATTCAATTAAAAAGCATTTTTATATTTAAAGTTAAAGTATATTAAAATTTTAGGTTTAATTTAAGGAGATGAAATATACCTAAAGAATTTGTGAAGGTAAATAATTATAAATAGATTTTATAATATTAAAATATTGTTTAAAAGATAAAAAAATTTTCTAAATTTTATAATGACGTAGAATTTTATAAAAATGGAGTGAAATATTATACAAACATATAAAAATAATGTACTTACGCATTATCGTAATAATCTCCAACTCTATTAATAACTCGCCAAGTTGGCAACTCTGATTTCCTATGTGTTGAATTGGCAACCATGTGCTTCATTTCATATAGTGTCGCCAATAGGTTGCGATAATACGTAAGTACCAAAAATAACAGTAATAGCCACATACCTTTTCTGATTATCCATAACTTGTCGTTTAATGCGAAGCATATCAGTCAATAATTAATAAAATAAATTTCAAGAATTTCAAAACTTGTTTTATTAGTTGCTTATTAATAAATAAAGTCCAATATCTTAGATATAATTTATAATTTTAAAATCATATATACGTTTATGTTGATAAGAAATTACAATTGCCGAGCTTGGTAAAGTTATATTTCGCTTGAATTAATTCGTTTCCTTTGCTTTACTTAGTAATGTTTTTTAACAAATTTCAACAATTAAATATGGTCAAGTTGTATACATAGTATTAGTTTGTGAAACAGACTTATTAATGTCATAACTTCATCCATATGCTTTCCAAGTCTGCGATTACAAAAATGAGAGGGTATTTTTGTTTCGAAAATGATAAAAAAGTAATGATGTGAGCAAGTTTCTGTTTATAAGAAGCTATCTTCATTTTAAACGCAGATATGAATAAGGTTTCATTATCAGTGATTCATTGATTACGAAATTTCAAGATAATAGGATATGAGTCAGTATTTAAGAAATGTCCTGATTGTAGACAATTTCGATAAGCTTCAATGACTAGAATTAAAAACTAGTCTTATCAGCAATTGGAACAAATTAAAAGTACTACAATCACAAATTTATTTTAGAATTTTGAAGAAAAAAAAAGAAGAGAAGGGATGAAAAAAGTAAATATAAGTAAACGTTTGATTTAATTTTATTGGGCAATAAATATATATTTGTAAGGGAATTTAAAATTAATATAAGAGTGTTGCTTAAATACTTTCTAGAACATATTCATAAAATTATCAGTTTAAGTAAATAACTTTACTTATCAAAGAAAAGAATTCTTCAAGTTAAACATAAATGATAATTGAATAATCAAGTTTGATACTACTAGCTGAAGAGAAAAAATTACTATTGTGTCTTTTGCATGCAAGATAATGCAAGTAATATTTGAAAAAAATTAGATTTTTCACTTCTTTGAAGCTTTATGTAGTATTTTTTCCTTATATGTGTGAATAAGTAAATATAAATGGGATACATGATATGTGGAACGTTTGAATTAACCTTTATGGAATTCGAGAAACATAATGCATATTGCTTAATTAGTTTCAATCAATATATAAAATAAAGTTCAAGAATGTGATTTGCTCATATTACCATTCATGTCTTTTCGATTAGTAATGAAGTTAGTTCTCAGAAAAATATAGCAGCAGTGGAAAATTTCTTCAAAGCACTTGTAGAAATGTAATGTAAATACTACATTTTTACACATGAATTGGTGATACATTTGAAATTAAAAGTAATAAAATTTATAAAGTAACTTAAAATAGGTTCAAATTATTCAGGAAGAGAAAACAAAATTATCAGGACACCATTTTTTTTAGACTTTGTAACAGTTTCCTCTTAATCCCTTCTTGCTATGTTTTAAGACTAAATGATTTTGTTAATTCAATGAATTGTCATTACTCTGAGCTCCTTCTAAGCAAAGGTTTTTTTAACATTAAATGTATGAAAAATTTATTATTTCAAATTTATACCTTATCGTCAAAGTCTGAATATCCTTGACATTGCCAAATAAATTTGATGTAAAGAATTATATCAAAAATGTGGATGAAATGGTAAAAATTTTCATATTTTTAACAGTTAAATTATTAAATCTAACATCCAGGATTTATATTTTAATATTAGAATACTCCTTATTTTATCCAATTCATAATAAATATACTTTTATTAAAATTATAAATTAATATAATTTATTGTTTAGACATGCAATCAAACGATACCTTATTTAACTTTTTAATTTTGGAGTCAAATATCATTTGAAAAATACTACATGCGTATTGAAACCCTAAATGCTTTCTGAAATAATTGTGCAAAAACTAATACATTTTTATGTGTGAAAAAATGACCCTTAAAATCTGATTTTTAGAAATCTATGAAAGTACATTATATAGTATATCATAGTTAAAGAAAAAAATGTTTTGTGCTCGAAAAATATAATTCGAAGGAAAAACCTTTTCCAGATCTGAAATATAAAAATTAAATTTGAAGATAACTGAATAGTTAAAGTTAATTCCCGTATACTTCTTAAGCAATTATTACTAATTTCTTTAATCTTGTTTGTGGGGAGAAAAGATTCACCTACCAGGAATTCTCAGGTACCAAAAAGCAAGTAAAAAGGAATGCATAATGTTCCAATCAGCGCAGAGTATTTTTTTTTTTTACCATTTTTTGAAATAAAAGAATGAACTTGTAAAAAGAATTGTGTGTGTGTGAGTCGGTTAACTTAGTAAGTACAATTTCGCTAAGAGGAATTGATTGGATTATATATATATTTATACACTCTTTTTTTCTCGGAATTTCTCCATTACTTTTTCTTTTCTCCATTTGGGTAACTTAACCAAAAACAATAATATTCTATTAATCTCATATACAAATATTTTTTTATCTTAATCACAGAATCAATAGAATAAAAGTTTAAAAAACTACATAGAAGTCAATTGTATAAAGAGGCGTATAGTTTTAGCATTCTGTCAATTATAAAATGAATGGCGCAATTTATAATTTATTCCTTAATATACCATTAAAAGGAACTCACAAAAATTTCTTCTAGTATAATTATGGAAATTTTTTTAAAATATTTTTGTAATAAAATATATTATTAATTTTAAAGAATTAATAGAATAAGAGGTTAGAAATGATACATTTTTCACTAAGTTGAATTTGAACGCCAAAAGGAATATATAAACCATATGAACTCGGCCTTCCCCCTTTTTTTTTGAAAGCATTTCTCAGTCTGCATTCTTAATGAACATTGTATAATTTATTTTTTGTTTCTAAAATTTAAAATATTTTAAATAATTTTTAGTATTCAAATCATTTTTTACTCTCAAATATTGTACATATATATTTAGCACTTTATATATATATATATATATATATAAAGAGAGAGAAAGAGAGAGTTAGCATATAAGCCCGAAATAGCCAAATTAAATGCTGGACAATCGAAGTTGGAATTACTTTTTCTTTACTTAAATTTTCGAATATAGAATGAAAAAAAAAATGTGACAGAAAGCCTTAGCAATTTACATCTGAATCCATTATTGCACAATAACTTTAAAAGACACATGACGCGACCACAGTTGTTGTTCGATGACAAACCCAGTAAGGATTACTGATCAATGATGTTATTTTTAGGCTCATTCTTTTTCAGTATTTTTTTTTATGAATGAGGCTTTGTTTACCTCGCGATGATACGACTTCCTCAATTTTTAAAAAAATATCATGATACTCATTAATTAGCTGTACTTCGATGTGCTCAGAAACCATTAAAATATAATTTTTTTTCGTACAAATATGTAATTTTTTAAGCTACTAATTTAGTTGCTTGACAAAAACTCCTCCAACTGTTGTTGGAGAGTGGTGACTATTTATTAAGGTAAGTTTATTAAAAGTAAAAAGGTAAAGATGAATAAAACATTACAAAATACTGCTAATTTTACAAAAAAAAATGTATTCGGGGAAGGGTGGAAGCAAAATAAATAATTTAAATTGTAACAATTTAAACAATATGTTAAAATTTTTTTAGCTACTTATATCCTAAATTGTGCATTCGGAATGAGAATTGCATCAACGTCGCACTATAAAACAAAACGAAGGCTGTTGGAGGTGGACCTCGTAATTTTGAACTTCGGTCAAATGACGAGGACGACTCCTGAGCTGGCATCCCCTCTCCAAACTATCACACCCCATTAACGGAAATACTTTGAGCTCGATAGATTTAACGCGAATCAGTTCCCTCAACAAGGCGGGTCTTCGGTGGTAGTAGGCTCGAACCCGCGATACGACATCCATCGACTCTTGACCAAAACCACTAAGTTACTACGGCCACCCACTCCTTTGGTACAATAATGTTATGAACTGATGTTTAATAATACAAAAAAGATTGACAAAAAAGCGAAATTTCTCAATTTTTCAAAATTTAAAGGGCAATGTGCAAGTGAGAAATATATTTTTTAAAACTTACTTAATACTCGAATTTCTGCATAAAAATCGCTCTATCTACAACAAATTCTTGTAATGAACTTACACAAAGTTATTCTATCACGCAACTAAATACAGATATTATCAACATATTAATATAAAAAAATCAAAATCAAATCAATTAATACCTTGAAAATCATTTGATTTGTGCATTTTTTTCTCTATCTATTAGAATAATGAAAATTCAATAATCTTATATACGTTTATATTGCTTATATTTTTTCTATCAAAAATTTTCAGTGGTTATACGTAGATTACTCAATTGCATATATTAAAATACTAAATTCATAAATACTTTTTAAGCTCAAAGATTTATTCTTAAAAAAATCTTGTACACTTATTTAGAAATCTTGTACCTAATCTATATATATATACAAAAACATGTTATCACATAACTAAATACAGAGATTATCCGTATATTTAAGCAGATAGGTCGACACAGAGATATTATCTTCCAATGGGCTCGACTAAAAGTGCTTATTTATGTAAAACTATAGCGTATTACAGAAATTGTCGCTTTGTCAGAGACTACTCATATTACTTTCCTCTTCTATTAGTAACTACATCTGCTTCTCATCGAGTAGAATCAATGCCTGTTAAAATGATATTTCAATGAGACTCGGTATAATGGTCAGGACTAATAACGATGCAAAGGTGGAAATGCCTACACTAATGCACCTGTAGTTTTCCGTGTCATTGTCATCATCATTATGAAAGCCACCCGGGAATCCTAGTATTATAGATCAATTTGGAAAAGATTTGCTATTTCTTATTCACTTTGAAACGCGTCAGGTGTGAGCGTGAATTCTCGAAACTGTAGAGAGGAAAATATAGGAGGAAGTGAATAAATTGATATTGGTGTCCGATAATGCCATTTTAATTGTTGGGGACAGTATGCAAGAGGGCATCATGATTAAAAAATATTTTTCCCCATGGAACAGTAGAAAAGCAATATGTTAAAGGGACGATGAAGAATGTTGTTTTTCTAATGTGTTTCGCGTACTTATAGATTGTTTTACAGAATCTTTTTGTAGTTGTTAAAATGTTTCAGAAATACATGGGATGAAAAATCATTAGTATTTGTGATTAATTTGTTGTGTAGTTACACTAAAAGTTATCTGTATAAAAGTTTCATTAAAGAATTAGCTCGTTGTTATGTTTCATGAAAAAGATATTTTTGCAACAGCAAAAATACAGTTTTTAACCTTTACAATTTATTTACATAATTATGAATTTTTTATAGAAAAATTCTGCTAATTAATAAAATGCAATCTTTTTGATGTGATTTATATGAAAATATTAAAGAAATATATTCTGTATGTAATTATATGAAATTTCAAAAATATACAAAATATTCAGCTTTATATTCATTTTCCCCACTTTTCTGTACAACATTTTTGAAAGTAAAAATTTTTTTTTTTAAAAAAAACCTTTTTTTGTAAAATATTTTTTACATTTTACATACATTAATGTAAAATATTTTCTGTAAAGTATTTTTATTAAGCTCTCATATTACACGAAGCTTCATGATGCAATCTGTGTTTGTTTTAACATACTTATTGAATAAGTTCTTACAAAAAAATCAAGGAATTTTACTTCTTAAAACTTCACATGCTATTTGAATTGATCATGAATTGACTGAGCTCTGTGCTGTACAAAATGATTAGAATTTTCAAAATTCTTATAATTGTACCTTAATTACACTTTGTTAGAATATATTTGTTTGCAAAATGTCACACCAGATTTCATCAGTGTAACGCGTACTCTAACTTATCTATCTAGAAACATATCTAAGTAAATTATTTGATGTAAATTTTCGCATTTACACACTGTACAAAGTACATTTATTACTTTGACTTTGTAACTCAATTTCTTTAAATCTCTCACCAAGCTAAGAGAAGTAGTATAAAGGAGCTCGAAACGAGCTTACAGATTTCCTGTCACGATAAAGTATTAATCAAGCACATTTTCAACGTAAATTTCCTTTATCTATTTTCTAAAGCAAGTCACGTTTTTTAACACCCTGCATTTATGCATACATAATTACCTGTATCTTTTTTGCTTCCACGATTGTTAAGTTTCGGAAGTTATTTTTATTTATGCCTGTTTATTTATTTCAATTTCCTTTTTTTATTCTGGAATGGCGCCGTTTCAAGTTCTAGGCAAACAGGATTTAGTAATCCGATACGAAGAAAATATCAGATGCTTTTATTTTTCGTGTTCATTAATATCTTTGTATGATTCTTGATAATTACTTCAAGGAAGTTTATACAATACGCTTCTTTTTTCCTGTTTTGCAGCACAAATGCAAACGACCGTATGAGTTCATTGCTTGGTGTAGTGATTAGAATGATTTATTTTACTACTGCTGCCTCTTTCTCGCTTCATTACATAAAAAAATTGTAAATATTTTAATCATATAAACTGAATCATTACATTTGAGTAGTAAAATTTTGTGTTTTATTTCAATTTTTTAAAAATATTTTTGTTACATAAGTATTGTTTTTTAATTAAAAAAACTAATTAGAATTAAATATTCCTCTAGAATAATTTATAACCTTTTATTTCCTTGAAAAGGTTTCTTGAATTATATATATATATTCTAGCTTTCTATATGCATTAAAAAAACTCTTTTGAGATTTTGTTCCTTATTAGTGTGTAAATGAGTTTGAACTTTAATTTTTTTTTTATGAAATGATGTTTTTTTTATATAAAATATATTGAAGATACAATACATAGCTACGTTCTTATTTCATTATGCATCATATCTAATTGAAAAAGAGTTATCTTTTATAAAACATGTAAATCATAATAAAACTATAATTTATAAAATATTCCATGTCTTTGAACACAAGCAATTCCAAATTTGGTATGAGTTGAACGAATCAGGAGTTTTTATTAGAAAGAAATAAAAACTAATGATTTTTACAAAATTCTTGAAATTTATTTAATTTGATATACATATAAAGAATAAAATTTTTAATATTTCTTATACCACTTTATTAGGGGGTTATATGCTGTCTCTTTAACGCTATTTAAAGTGTACGAAATTTTTAAGGGAAAATTAAAAATATTTTTTCAAGAAAATTTACGATGTTTTCTTTTAACAAAAAATTTAAAAAATGCGCAGCGATAAAGGAGTACAACTTTTGATAACGTCAAATACATGATAGATTTCTTACTTTAAGTTCAGTGCTGATTAAAATTAAATGCAGTTATACGCTATTTATTCAAGTTATAATTCTGTTCATTTAAAAATTTATTTATACAAAAGAAAGAGACCAGTACTACCTGGAAACTAATTCTAACTGATCTTGAACAATTAGTTAGTTAAGCAAAATGTTAAAAAATTCTTTTCATCTTGAATTCTGCTTCTAATTTTTCTAGAATTTTTCTCGTTAACTTAATGAAATCCTTCAATAACGAAATAATAAACACAATCTTTTTTATTGAGTTGGAGGTATTTATGAGAGTAGTAAATATGTTTCATAGTACGCAATAATATTCAAGCAGTTCACACAATCCGCTGTCAAAAGTAATAACTGTTTACGATGATTACAAGAGTGTAAAAATTTTTATGTCTCATCTCTGCGAGCGAGCATAAATTTTTCAAAAAGGAACCCTGAGAAAATACTTAATGACATAAATCTTACTAGGGAATTTAGTAATTTTTTTTATACATTTTCATTTTTCTGTTACTCAAATTCTTGCTGTTGAAAGAGTCAAAAGCTGGGACCGGCGCCTTTTATCTTCTCGGGTTTGCCCGATTTTCATTATGCTAAAAGTACAGTCAGGAAAAAAAAGAAGGGAAAAAATGACGTTAGAAAGTCCCACCTTCCAGAGACAGGGCAGTCACATTCTTGTCAGTCTGTGACAGCATGGACAAAAATACAGTCTAAACGTCTTTTCCCTTTTCTTATATCCCCGAAGATCTTGCAGCGATGTCAGTGGTGAACTTGGGGTCAAATTCGTTCTTATTGTGTGAGAAGAATTTTTAATTAATTCATCGTTTTTTTTCCTTTTCTTTACATTGCTTTTATTCATTTCTTGTTATTCCTTTGATAATATTCCAATCTTCGTAATAAGTACTGTTACAGTGTCACATAAAATCGAAGAGTTACGGAGCGTACATGCCTTTGCCTTTTTTTTTTTTTTTGCTCTTGCCATGTCCTGCGGAATAACGTGTCTGCTACAATGGCTTGCAGAAACGATACACAAAAAGAGCTATAATTTAATATCACCGGATTTGATAAGACGGGGAATTATAGCTCATCATAGTAAAAGATAGAAAGACTGAGAAGAAAAAACATTCTAACGATATTCGTAGAAAAAGATTGGCAGAAGCATAAATAAATGCTCGACATACAAATTGAAAAAAGATAATACATTATATTTTTAAGAATCGCGAAGAAAATGGTTCGAGTAAATAAACTATGCAGGTGAAGATACAAACAATTCGTTAAACACTTATTATTATCAATTGAATTTTTTTTGGCATTATAAAAAAAGCGCAGAGTTGGAAAGGGATTATAATACAAAATTAATATCAATTTCCGTTTTATAAAGTGAAAATGAGATTTATGTTTGGGATTACGTGAATTACACTACTGAATAATATATACAAGTGACATATTTTTAATATTTGTTGCTGATATTTAATGTTAAAATTTCGGATTACAATTTTTTGAATTGGTTTTATTAAAAAGGAATTTTACACGCATAATTTCTACTCATTTAAATTAATTGGAGTAAATTAACAATATAACTGTATGCATGACTTTTAGTTGAATAGGTTTGTAATGCCAAACTTCAGGCTGCTTTTGAGCCTCTTGGGAGAAAATAAATGTGAAACTACCTCGAGTTAACTGTTATTTTAACTTGATGCAGAAGTAAAATGCAAACAATAATATTATGGTTAGAAACATTTCAGTATATAGGTGACCAGGACAATATTTGAAATTGGGATTCCAATTCGAAAAACGATTACTCGCTTCTGTTCTTCCAAAATGTAGGTGGTTTAAATACAATTTTAATAATCCCGTTATGAAGGATTTCATTTGCCAATCCCGGGTTTCCACTCATGTGAGACAGTTATTTTTATGAAAACTTTAAGTTTCGAAGGCTGAATATTTGAACACTTGATGGTCCGATTTTAAAGAATGCTGATCCGAAGTAAAAAACCCTGCAGTATTGCATTTAACAAAGTTGCCTTCTCGAAGGTTTCCACCAGAATAAGGCGTTGCTTAAGATACTGTAATACAGATCTGATAGATACAGTCCATAGTTCTGTAACAAACCCCACGTCCAATCAGAACGCAGAAATCAGATCAAACTGAGATTTTTTTAGCGGGTAGATAGTGCGCTTTGGAATGCCCGATCAGATTGATCAGTGTCACTATCGATTAGTGCCGTCAGTTAGGAAATAATTTTAATAGCGCTCTTTTACGATTCTTGGGAATGAAAAAGTTTCAGACTACAGCGTATAATCCCACTATCATTGCGGGGCCGCGGTAGCCCAGATGTCAAGGTACCGCATCGTGTTTGGCATGTCATGAGTTCGAGCTTAGTACCATTAAAGACCCGTCGTGTAGGGGAGCGATGCACGTTAAATCTGTCGAGAGCTCAAATGTCCTCCCGTTCGTGTGGTTTGATAGTTAGGAGATGGAAGTGCCAGACCAGGTATTGTCCTCGTCACTTGACCTTGGTTCGAAATTACGAGGTCCGTCGCCAATAGCCCTCTTGTAGCTGAACAGTGCAATGTTGATATTCACTCACTCACTCACCCACTACGATTGGTCTTGTTGAACTTTTTTACAGGTTGTTGAAACAGGTGGTTAAATGCAAAACATTTAAGCATCCTGCTGGGTATCTAATCCTTCTTAAGAGAAATCCTCGATTCCATGCCAACATATATGGCGTATGGAACAACCCCATATTCTCCTGGTGAAGTTTTCGTATAATCTTTGTATGGGATCTCAAATCCTGCAGAATCTGTTAATCGCTTAAGACACCACTTTAATTTGCTGAATTCTTCTACAAGTGCGCATAATTTTACAATTAATATTTTTCGTCTTTCCTGTTATCTATTCACGTCTTCGTAAGACATGATTCGTAAGAAAACCATAGCAAACATCTTGCAAGAGTTTCCACTTAATGCTTAAATGTTTATCAAATTTCTTTAATCATCAGTCAAAAAGACGCTGGCTACAGTTGCTTTTAACTACCTTAAGCCGGAATTTCTTTCATTGGAATTCATTGAAAGCATTTACTGATGTGGTAGGAAATTCGGACTCGTCTTTCCCCTTTAAAGATTCCATCGTCGTCATCCCGAAGATCGTAGAATTTGTAGGGAAGTACCGTAGTGTCAAATATCGGATTACCACGTGGGAGAAAATGGATTTGTAATTATTCGAGTTAACTATTATCTCTTAACTGTTAATCACAAACTATGTATATACCCTAGCTACAACTGGAAGGTTATGATATATGTTATATTTCCTTATGTGCAGGTGTCAGGGCTTAAAGTATCCAAAGTTATGGCTTATTTCTCGGAACAACGCATCAGAATGTAATAAAGTGTTCATCTGTGGAATGGAAATCTCTCGAGATTTTTTTGGTCTAGTCTGATCGGCCGCACGTTGCGCGCATTATTTGGCAATCGCAGACGATAAATTTATTACACTGACTTCATTAGTAAAGATGTGGACACCACAGCAAAAGGGGCAGTGCGTACTTTGGGAAATAGAATTTCAGTCAGTCACACATGTACAGGACGTGTTCGAATAGAATGGAATGACGATCCTCCAACATCAAAATCAATTCACCAATGTGAAAGAACTTTAACGGAGACAGGAAGTTTGGTATCTCAAACTGGAAAATATCTTTCAGTTTCCGTGATAGAAGATTGTGTGCGTGATTTATTTTGTAGGAGTCCTGATAAGTCTGTTAGACAAGCCAGTAACGACATTCCATTCTGTTCGAACACGTCGCTGTACCCGCGTGACTGATTGAAATTCTGTTACCCGAAGTACGCTCTGCACCTTTTGCTGTGGTGTCCACATCTTTACTAATGAAGTCAGTGTAACAAGTTTATCGTCTGCGATTACAGAATAATGCGCGCACGTGCGGCCGATCGGACCAGACCCCAAAAATCTCTGAGAGATTTCCTATCCACGGATGAACACTTAATTACATTTGGATGGGTAGTTCAGTAATAATTAGCCATAACTTTTAAATACTTTAAACCCGGACACCCTGTATGTGATATATATATATATATATATATATATATATATATATATATCAGACAATAATCCGGATGTATTGATCTTGCTATTTTTTAATCTTTTGCGTACGATTTTAATGCAGTAATAAGATGCAACGATAAACTTTCTGACAACAGTCACTTTAGATTCACTGAAATAGTCCATTTTTTTTTCTCTTCTCAGAAAAAGAATTTCTTTTTTTGGTGTTTGTTGAAATTTCATTGAAAGTTCTATCGACTTTTAAGACAATCATAAAGAAATACTTTAGAAAATTAAATTATTTCTTGGGAAGTAAACTGATAATTAAAATACAGGTTAAATACTCAGTTAACAGTTCGGTTCTGAGCAGAATAACAATAGGCCAAATTTGTAAAAACACTTTAAAATTCTGTACTTTCTGCAAAAAGTACAAAATTATTCATATCTTAAATGATATATAAGTAAATATTAGCATTTATTTTAGGAGCATAAATATGGATTATTTTTTAATTAGTATTATTAGCCATGATTATGATGTAAATGCTTGTTTACAGCCTTAAGCCATTTTCATACTTCATGTAAGTTAAATGGGAGTTAAAAGACTTGTATACAATAAGGATTAATTGCATATGACAACTACATATAATTAAAAACGTTTTTATTCATGATTCTACATACCGTGGGATATATTTTAGATGAAAAATTAGCATAATAACTGTTGTGAGTGTTAAAAAATGAAATTTTTCCGACCACACAGAGCTTTAATGAAAGTATTCTTTTAAATATGACGTATATTATTTAATTGAAATGAAGGACATTAAGAAGATAAGCGGTTTTTACCTGGAAATAATTAAGTTTACCTCACTTGAGTTAAATTTACCTAGCAAAAATATGTATCACAACGGAATCAAAAATCTATTGGATGTAACAAATTGGATATAAAGGTAATACGATATTTTGTTTTCCGGTAAGTGGACTCGTCAACAGTTTAAAAACACATTTAGCAAAAGAACAGAACACGCTATTTCACATTACAGGTGCTTTTACTACGAACTTCATTTCATTAATTTGATCAAAATTTAAAATAAATGAAAAATGCAAATTGGTGTATCATTTTCAATCAGATAACTCTGCTTTTTGTTGTTCTTTTAGCATCTAAACATTTTTAAGATTTGAAAAATATTTTATTAAAACACCTAATTTGCTCAGAAACCGGGTGAAAAATAATTAACAAATGTATGATTCTCAAAAATTCCTTTAATAAATCAGGGAAACAATAATTTTATTTCAATCTAACTAAAGTGATTTAAATATTGCATGATTTCCCTTTTGTAACATGTATAATTAATTATAAAAATTAAGTTAAATTCATAAAATAAATACTAAAATATTTTTTAAAGAAATATGTGATTTTCTGAGATTAAATTTCTACAATTAAATTTTTCTCAGAATTAAATTTTTAAATTCTGAGATTAAAATTGAGAGAAATATTGTGATTTCTGAGATTTTCTGAGATTAAACCTTAAGCATTTAGTTTTTTAAGAACATTTTAAAATGTAAAGTAATCTTTATAAATGCGAATAAATAAGATGTATTTAATGTTTGCAAATTTAAAAATTAAATATGATTTCTTAAATTTGAATCGCAAAAGGAGAATCTTGAAACAGACAAATTAATTTTCGTATAGAATTTAAAGAGTAACATGAGTAAAATAATGCATAACATCTCGTATACGTATCCTATTTATTTTAAGTAAACCACTCAAACAGTAATGGACAGTAGTTGGATTGAATGTTAATACGTGACATGTCTTACTTTCTCAGGAAGTAATTTAAATTTCCTGCTTACGTATAATTTCTTCGTAAAGCAAAAAGTTTTTGAAAGAATTTTTAAAATAAGTAATTATATTATTGATTTATCTAAAAAAGCTCTGGACTGCTGTGGTTAAAAAATTAAAATATTTTTTTTTAAAAAAATTAAAAAATTTTACACGAAGCGCTTTAAAAATTTTTTCGGGATATATGTAGTTTTAATGTTTAAACCTAACCTTTTTAAAATTTTCATAATGAAATCTTTGTAAAGCATTAAATGAGTCAAACAATAAATTGATCCTATTTTTAAATATAGTTTGCAAAATTTCTACTCTGTGTGCATAAAGTTTCACAGCTCATTCAAAGTAATATTTATATCTTAACCTGTAAGTCTCAAAGTTAAGAAAATTTTCTGATCGCGTTTTATAAAGGAATACTATTTTCACAATCAATTGCTAGAGTCTTTTATACTAAGCAACTGCGAGCGTCTTCAAAAAATTAAATTTTTTGGAGTTTATTAAATTAATCCAGCGTTCCTCAAGCTGTGGGGTGCCCCCCTCCAGAGGGCGCGAGCATATCAAAAAGTCGAAAATAGAAGATTATTTTAAAAAATTATCAATTTACTGAAAAGAAGCAAAGAGCAAAATACGTTCTGGCATATTTATATTCATATAATATTCTTATAAATGTATCAATACTGCAAAATGTATTTGATAATTAACTTATCAATACTAAGTTAAGAACATGTTTAAAACTTACTAGTGACTTCCATGGGCTTGTCCATATATAAAACTATATGCAAAATTTAATACTATCTTGTTTGTTGGTGTGGTT
>BMAO01005412.1:0-128341 GCA_019973975.1 Trichonephila clavata
GCGTCACTGTGGAACTGTTCCCCTGCACACGAGCTCCTATTGCACGATAAGAAAATCCTTCTTTTCGAAGGCCAATAATCCTTTCCCGCTCAAACTCCGTAAGTTGTAAGAATTTATCCTAATTTCATCTTGGAGGCATACTTAGGTCTCACTAAACGTTCGCCACTAACAAATAATCATTAACTATTTTCAACCCCCTGTTACAGCCCTCTATTTATATGTTTTCAGCATCAGTTCAGAGGGCGGTGGCTCTGAAACTTTACTGTTTTACGTAACATCCTATAATTGATATTTGCTGCAAAGTTAATCTAATTCTGATGATTCGTTCATGGAGTTGCATTTTTTACAAACAGCAGTGTAAGAACTGGGCAGATAAATTAAAAGAGCGATGTGATATTTTCCAGTGAATTCCGATTCAGTGATTCTCGAAGCAAAATAATGTGGAGATAATGTGGAACACATTGTTATTCTCATGACATCACACAACGTTGCTGGAAGCACGACCTTTCAAGTTTACGGAAGAGTTTCTGCTGACATGATAAGGTACATAGACGAGATTTCGGAACCTCATGTTCCTTTTCCTAAGTGTTATGGGTATACGCTTCTTATTCATGGACGAAAAGGCTACACTATGCACCGTTCTCAGCTAGAATTGAAGTATCTTGAATGTGAATTTCAAGACTTATAAACCAGACTGAATTATTAGACGTAAATGGATGAAGTGTTTCACTCATCCTCCTTTATCAGTGGCGTAACGGAGAATTTAAGGCCCCCCCCTATGAGTCAGGTTTAGCTCCAAGCCGGATCTTACAAAGGATGTTACTTGGCGTCAGTCAGACCTTGGTCCCCCTAGAATCCTGCCCCCCTCCCACAATGCAGAGGTTGCAGGGGTGTACCTGTCCTTTACCAAGTGACATAACTGAGTTCAAATTCATTCTACGGAAGGATCTGTCACCGCTATTCACCAAGCTCTTATTCATAGTTTGAAATATCACTGTGATGCTTATATTGCAGTTAGAAAGGATTACACTCGTACTAATCAAATTTAACAGTTCATTTTCTTTTCTTGCAGTGACAAATGAGTTTATTTCCATTTCTCTACATAGCATAATTTGTATAAACCAAGCTGTAAATTTATTTTTAAGCGTTTGTGAACTATAATAGCTTTATAAGTATATGGAAATTATATTTATATTTAGATATGGGAATTTTTTATTAACGAGAATCAGCAACCACTGTATTCGGGAAATGGATTTATCTCTGAAGAATAAGACTAATTTAGAATCACGAGAGTTTTTATTTCACGGACTTACTTAATTGCATTAATCATTTAGTTATATCATTTACCTCAAGCTAAGGTTAATAGTTATTTTGCTTCTAAAATGGAGAATTTCGTAAATTAATCTAGTTAAATTGAAGAACTACGTGCTCTAGTTTCTGTAAGTTGGACACTATGTCACGAACTCTACGCTACTTACGGAAATGAAGTTCCATTGTTCATGATCTAATAATTGTGTCCAAGTGGTACAGCTGAAATTCTTCGATGAGTTTGAATTAGGCAATTTTCTCTCGGAAAGAACAAAAAGCATTAATAATGAGTTTCTGACGTTGTAATTAACGTTTACGATTATTAATGAACCTCTCGGTACATATTTTAAAAATTGTGTGCTGGAGAAAAATAGGAAATTATTCAAAGCATACATTAAGCTTATATTTTATTAAACGATAAACTTTTATTATTTCACTACACATATAAACTAAAGCGTTTTTGTTCACTAACATTGAAATTAAATCTTACAAATCCGCTACAATTTATGATTTAATTTTTTCCTTGATCACAGGATATCAAAACTATTGTGATTTGGAATCGTCGAACATATTACTCCATCAAAACAACTTAAAAACATTTTCTTTTAAATTAAAAAATATGTTCTTTGAAAAATTAACTGCATTTTGAGAGAGTTATTAATCACGGACTTGTAATTTTGAATCCTGATCAGGCGATGAAAATGCCTAAACTAGTATATCATTCCTTAAACTGCCACACTGCATCCCCCCCCCCCAGGACAGCACAACCTATAAGAGCTCTCTCTCTCTTCAATCTATGGCGGTGGATTCTATATAACAGTGACCCCCAATCCCAGGTCCGTGGATCAAACAGCACCGAGCCGCACAAGGAACATTAAATTTTATTTTCGTTTTATTTACTGTGGTGTTTCTCTCAGGTATGTGACCTTTTATGAAAATCTCTTTATATTCCATGTTTATTAAAGTTATTAAATCAAAATCAAAACAATCTAAAATATAAACAATCAACGTCTCCCTCTCCCCTCAACGGGCCGGGGTAGAATTATCTAATGTTGACCGGTCTGCAGCAGTAAAAAGGTTTGGGATCACTGCTATATAAGACACTAACTGCCTCTGAACTGAAAGTGATCATTTTGGCCTAGGGGTAGGGTGTGTGCTTACGGAACGGAAGGTACCGAGAACGAATCTCCTTTATTGGTGACCTTCGGAACTTCGAACAACCGCACCATTCACGCAGCAATCGTGGAGCCATCTATCCACCGCAAATACTACCAAACCCATCACATATATGATGCAATCAACAAAAGCCGTCTCGCACATGACACAATCATCAAACCGTCTCACACATGACGCAAACTTCAAGCCGTGTCGCACGAATGACGTAACCAGCAAAGCCGTCATAACTAGTGATGCAACAGCTCACACGCTCGCCTTTACAACAATATCATTCATTCGCCTTACGGATCACTGGTAGGGAGTGTGTAGCGGTGGATTCTAAATAGGACACTCACTGCTTCTGGACTGAAGTGATCATTTGGCCTAAGGGTAGGGTGTGTGCTTACGGAACAGAAGGTACCGAGAACGAATCCCCTTCAAATCTTTTTTTCCGTTCCCATTCGAATAAGGGCTTTTGACTTACAGAATTGACCATTATCCAATTATCCCTAATTATCCTCCAATTTTCAAAATATATAGGTATACTTTTATAGTAACACATTTTCCATTGCTTCAAAAAACTAAGAGTTATGGAAGATATTTTTATTTATGTGGCTTAATTCTAGAACAACCATTGTCAAAATTTCATGATGTTAGAAACTAAGCCTTTATGCTTCCTAAAAATAACTTCCCTACCAATAAACCGTAAGTGCTCTATTGAGGAATTTCATTTGTACACTAATATAAATTGATTTTGATTGTTCTTGCATATAAAAAGTCATTTAAACACTCCCTTTATTTATCCTTAAATATATTGTAAATACTGAATGTGTTTACGCCGCTTCTGTTGCGGGTTTAAGTGATAACTCTAGTCCATTCACGAGTGCTCCCGAACTCATGTATGTTAATAAGTAGGGGCGTTGCAGCCACCGTATCAAAGATACGGGGTCCCAACCACTGGCATAGCTAGTCCTGAGTGGGCCCCGTATCAAAATTTCTTGCGTACCCTTTTTGAGGGGTGGGGGTCCCTTAATATATTAACACATTTTCCTCACACATGTCACACATATGGGACCCTATAGCTTGGGGGCCCTGTAGCTTGATACGGCGGAAGCTACGCCCCTGGCCCCAACATATGCAAGTAAAACATTGCAAAATGTTATGAATGGTCCCATAAACAGAGCTTCCATTTTCAAAAAAGGACTCCCAGGGAATTTTGATACAAAGCCCCTTCAGGCTAACTACGCCAGTGCAAATAAGTAAACGTTGCTGAAAAACAGGTTTGAGGAGTGTCTATCTATGATGACATTTATACTAAAAAATTAGACTTCTACTGTTTTAGTACTAATTCTAATATTTTCACTGATTCTCATTAAACTTTGTTGATGGAAAAACATTTTTTTATTTCCAGTGAGTGAACATTTATTAACGTCGCGCTACAAAGCTACAAGGGCTATTGGCGATTGACCTCATAATTTTGAATCATGGTCAAGTGACGAGAATGACTGACAAGACCCCCTCTCCGAACTTCTTCACCAGCAAGTGGACTTAGCACCTCAACAGACTTGAAGTGTATCAGCCCCTCTACAAGGAGGCTTTCAATGGTACTAGGAGTCAAATCATGGCAAACAGGTCACAACTTGTGACCATTACCACTAGGTCATCGAGGTCACAAATTTAATGTCAAAATATTGTCTAAGTTAGTCTAAGGTTAAATGTATATGGAAATACACATATCAGTTTTTTTCACCTATATTTGTGAAGAAAAAAGAGAAAGAGATAAAGTATATTTCAGAGCCGTTTTAATCTCCTAAGCGCCTAAGCACTTCAAATTGTTAAGTCACCCCCACTATTTCCAGAGCGCCTCCTCCTTCAGTTCTCACAATACTAATTTTGGTTGGAGAAAGATATTTTCCCTTACTCTCTTCTTTCTTGTTTTTGCTTTTGGACAATTTTTCCCTTATCCACCAACCGTATCCCGGGCTGGCAGAAGGAAACGATAACAGCATGGTTGGACACTCTTCATTTTTTACTTTCGGCATCACGGACCACCTACTCTTTTGTGAATTAATACAATTAATTCATGATATAGTTTGTAATTATGGTATAGAGCATGCATTATTGTATGAACTGCTACCAATTTGTATATCATCCCTTATCGTTTACTATCTATTACTTATAATATCCTAATCCTTTGTTGAGTCACTCTGTCATTGTACTTCTACAATAAAGGTTTTCTTCGAGCTTTGATCATTGCAAAAATTTAAGGACATCACGTATAATCAATTTATGTTATAATATCATTTTGAGTGCATAGCAATATAAATTTTTATTTCCCGTAGTAGATGTTTTCTATAGTTCTGCACGCACGCACCACACCACCACACACCACACACACATATGTCACGTTCCTTTTTTCGTCCACTTTTTTATGCATCGCTTCTGCCTAAGCGGAAAAGCGGCCCTGATATATTTTTTAAAAATATAGTTGTTTTTCTAATGATACGTAGAGACAGAAGTCTTAAAAGCCACAACCATCTACGTCAAAGAACGCAGTTTGTCAACCTTTGCTCTAGATTATTCACTTTTCACACTGCATCATGTGACAGCTTTAAATGCCATTGTTTATTTTCGTAGTCCTATTATTCTCCTCGAGGAATTTCAATCCTGTCTGTCGCCTTAATATTATGCTGCTACACTTCCTTCTTAAAAAAAAGTGACAAAATTACTTTTCACTTACTACAAAACCAAGTAGCATTTAAAAAAAACTTAGTTCACATAAGCGATTCTATAATATTCCGAACAAGAAGCTCGCGTTCGCAGTTTAGGACCTCTGCCCAAATTACTATTGTTTGCCGATACTTAGAAAAAGAAACAGAAAATTACCATCGAGGATAACAAAGAGCGATTTCGCCCTTTGAAACGAATAAAAGGCAGTATTTCTACGGAATCGGGTTCTGGCGTGACCTTATAACGATGATTAATGATCCTCTCTTCCAGAAAAAAGACAAAATTGTACACAAAAACACGAAAAGAAACATAAAAAGATCGATCCCATGCTATTCGAGTCTTGGCTGTCATCTTCGGGAACGTTGCTTCAGTGCTTTGTTGAAAAGATGGCATCCTGGCCTCGAACTCTGGAAAGGGGTAGTGTGTCATGTTTGTGTCAGTTTGTTTAATCAATAGAGCACTGTTATGTCGTTTTCTCCGCCTACCCCCTTTCTCTTATTCTTTTCTTGCTAATGTCTAGTTCTACGATGCGTGAATAACATATGTAGCGATTGAACTCAAAATAATGTAATCTTTAAAAAAAGTATAAAGGAAAGAATATTTTTTAACCTTTGTGTTTGGGGATAGTTGAAACCAAGGCTGGTTTCGTTATCTTAGTGAATATTAAAAAAACAATGAAATAGACAGAATATAAATATGTATCGGATACAGATAAATGAATAGCCTGATAGTACAAGGAAATATTTAAATAAAGCGAAAGAAAATATAAGCTTGTTGTTCATCGGAAGTCATAAAGAGCAGTTGAAAGTTTAGATTTAACACAGAGAGAAGTAAGTGTTCAATGTGAACAACCCCTTTCCTTCAGAAACATGAACGATATCATGGCGAAACGATAACCCACCCCATATTCTTTTCAGCATATTTAGAAGGATGCAGATTTGCTTATTTTAACTTCGTCAATATCAGTTGGTAGGGGTGAAACATGTAGAGTTTGTTGTAGCCAGTGACGTCTCAAATATAAAATATATTTGACGGCTTGAATTTTGTTTCTAGAATATTCTACCGTTTTACAATTGATTTTTTTTTTTGATTTAGCGAGAAATTTTTAAGTAAATATGTGATCATAGAGTAACTAAGAATGTTTGTGAAATAACCCAAACTACTTCAGAGTTGATTTTAAAACTTTCATTAGTCAGAATGATTTAACTATGCTGTATTAATTAAATATGTTCCAAGTACTAAAATTGTCTTCCGAATGAAATTTAAATTTGTATTGTAATTATAAATTAAAATATTGGATTATCAGTTCTCCAAATTAATTATTTTTTAAAATTTATTTTATAAGGCAACGGCTAAAATTATCAGACTGCTAATTAAACAAAATAAATTTATCTCATTAAAATTAACTAAGAATTTTCTTAGTTAAACTTAATTAATTTACTGTAAAATCTTGATATTACAGCCTTTTCTGTACAGTCGGAAACCAACAAAAAATTAAGACTACTAAGTAACTTCTAAGAATGTGTCATCTCACCTAATTAACTGGAAAGTCATAAATTCAGAAGAAATCTTACAATCAATATTTAAATCTAGTGGCGTAACCTACACCCCCGCAACCCCCACATCTTTGGCGGTTCAGGATTCTGGGGGCTCAAGAGTTATGGTTTTAAAATTCTTTGTAAGATCCGGGTTGGGGCACAAAACGTGACTTTGCAGGGGGAAGGGGCTAACATTCTCCGTTACACCACTGTTTAATTCGAATTTATTCTAATTTGATTTTAACTTACATCGCAATGAGAAGCAACACGAGGGGTCTTGTAGAATGCCCAAGGAACCGAGCTCACCCGAAAGGGGTTTGGAGCTACAAAGCGGTACCCCGGGAAACAACCACCCCCGAGTTCAGTCTTTACTGAACAAAACCTTAGTTTACATTTTTTACAAGAACATACACTAAATTTACACATTGCAAATGAAGGGTAAAAATAACGAAATGCATATGCAATTGCAAGGCACAAACATACAAACTAAACTCAGTGGCGCAACAAATCATTGGAGGACCACCTACTGTGTCCATCTCAGTTTTTATGACCTTAGGCACTGAGAAGCATAAGCAGATGCTCCGATCAGGTGGTCAGTCTGGCGCGAAAGCTCCAGAGTTAAGTTCCCAAGCAAGTTTGGTACTCATTTACTGACCCATTGAAGGGAGGAAAGGCTGAGTCGACCTTGACCAGTCCGAGGTTTGAACCTCGGGCCTGTGGCGTGGAAGCGCAATACCACTCGGCCCCACTGGGCTTCTCAAACATACAAAGCTCTACAAGATTTCATAAAAAACATTAAGGGTAAGAGAAGGAAAAATAATATACATTTTATTCGAGCATCCTTGCAAATACGTCAAAAGTAATAAGAATATCCCCCCCCCCCCAAAAAAAAGATGGCTTTTGTGACAGATCTCGCAATTTTGAACCACGGTCAAGTGACGAGGTCGTCCCATGAGCTGGAACCCTCTCTCCGAACTTCTACACCACGCCAACGGAAGGACTTTTAGCCTCGACAGAGTTTCATGTATTAGCACCTCTACACGACGGGTCTTCAGTGACTCTTGGTTTCGAACCCACCACTCGACAGCACCTGCCACGAGTTCGCGTTCGTGATCATAACCGTTCAACTACCACGGACACACAATTTATTTACTGAAGCCTACTGTTATCAAATAAGATAAGAATGAAAAACAAGAAACAAAAAAATCAAGGTATTTTAGAAGAAAAAGTAACCACAATATAAACAATCACGAATGCAGTAATATTTAATCACAAGTGCGAAAGAGACTATTAAATTAAATCTCAAATGCAGCATACGAATTCTCAAATAGAAGTGTTATTAGTAGTATTCTGCAACAGAGATGATGGATTTTTTGCTTGTTATTATTTCTCACCAAATACAAAAGCATTTTGGAATGAACCCTCAGTAAAATTCTTAAATTTAATAATAAAACGAATATAAAGAGATATCAATGCAAATTGAGTTAATTCGATCGCAGCTGTGCTTTCTGTTTTGTGTACTTTTTATTTTTCGTTCTACGTTCTTTCTAGGAAACCCATACACGGGGTCAAAAATCTCATTTGGACCGAATGTTTTCGATCGGCATACACGACTCTTGTTTTCTCCAATGTCACTTTTTAAAAATATGGACAAAGATGAATTTTTACGGAAACGTAGTATGACATTAAGTGCTTTTGTAGATGACTGATTACCCATCATTTACAACCGTTTACCCTTGTAGATCTCGGATTAACTGATATTTCCTAGAATTACTGACAGTCCTATTGACAAATCACCTTGTGTCAAAAATGTTGTTCTCGGTTGTTTTTTGCGCATTTAATTTAGTGTTGGAATTCAGTACTCCGTATTCTTCGTGACATATTGTGTCTTCGTGTATATTTTCTTATCTTCGCTTAGCATATTCAATGAATTCGAAACAATTTCAGTTACAAAAATCGTGGCATATCCGTGTAATAGTAAAAAAGAAATAGAACATTTGAATTATTTATTACGTAATTTATCAATCAAGATGACTAAGATGCTTAATTTTGGAATAAATTGATTTAAATATGCAAAAAAGAAAAACAATGTACCTTGAATAATAGAAAGATCTATATATAGGGCATTTATTTCTGATATAAATACAAAATATGATAATTTTTATGAAATTATTTACGTGCTATTTGATTGACAGATAAAACTAAAGAAAACTGCTGATAATTCAGCAGCAAATAATAATTTTTATAAATAAAGATTGTTGTTAAATATTGTTTAAATCGAATGTTTTCAAATTTTTTTCTTCGAAAAACACAAATTGTACAATATTTACCGTAAAATCCGGTGTATAACGCATCCCTATACTTTCAAGTTACATTTTTTTAATTTTTAGGTAAATTCCCCGTATAACGAACGCCCTTCCCCTTTTTTACGAAGGAACCTTGTAACGCCGGACGGTTCCTGCTTCCATCTGAAACTCCCGTCTACCCGCAGACCCGACTAGGTGTGTGGGAGAAACTGAATAATCAACAGACATGATTGCATACTAACTATTTATTGTTACCAAAATATCAACCAGACACAATAACAATCTAATTAAAATAACTGATCAGATGGTAGAGCGCGGAGGTGAGACTCAAGAGCCTGGGGATAATAATACGGACCCACAACTGATTCCACGACAGCTTAAACACGCTCAGTATAAACTACGTCGCACACTAATAAGCTAACATCTATTTATATAAGGATCACGATACCTGTACTTTTATGAAGATGATTCCTCCACTTGAACATTGAAGGCGATCTTTATCTGGATTTAATCCTCGTCGATTGATCCGCTCTCGGTAAACTCTCATTGATAAACTCCAATTGCACTTAATCCTTCACTTTCAACTAACAACTAACTCGCCAGTTAATTTGCCAACACCACAAACTCACGAATACAGAATTTATATAATATACTTCATTTGCATAATCACGCTTTCTTACTCGGGGAAAATTGGTTGAAAAAAATATTTTTCCCCAGAAGATTCCCCAAGGAATTAGTAGAGTCGCGTATAGATCCGTCACAACCTGAAATGTATGTTTGCAATGCTCTTATGTTTTGAAGTCATTTACTTGAGATATTATCCTAGGTTTTTGAAAAAAAAAGAACACTTCTGAAACTACAACCCTTTAAGTTCACTAGATATATCATTTCTTTTAAATAAACATTATTCCTATCTATGTAGAAGTCCAATTTCTTTTATACTCTCGTCTCTTTTTTATTTTTATTTTTTAAAGCTCACATTTTTATACCCGGCGTACAACGTGCACCCGTTCATTTCATTCTTACTTTTTGTGCTCAAATTGCATGTTATATTCCGGATTTTCCGATAATCAAGATAATACGTTCTTATATAGGATAAAGTAAGAGTTTTCTACTTCTTAAATTATATTACAAATATTTTTAAAAATCTAATTAAAATTGCCGATGCCACTTTTTAGAGAGGAAGATTCACGATACTACAAAATTTAATATCAAAATTCAAACATACAGTCGACTCTCACTAATTCAAACCTTCGATAATACGAACCTCTCGCTAATTCGAAGTATATGCTTAGACCCCAGAAAAACTCTTGATATTTCGAACTAAAACAATACGTTTTGGTACACTCAATATTTCGAAGTAAAATCTGAGGCTGGCCAGACTACAACACTTGATAATTCGAAGTGATCTAATAAAACTCTCGACAATTCAAACACTCATTATCATGTAGAGTCCTGTAGCTAATAGGTTGGAGCTTACATGTTTTGTGTTGTATTGTCTCTGCTGTCTCCCCTGTAACGTAGCCCCTTTGATGACCATCGGAATTGACTCAGATAACTCTGACAGAAGCTTAAGTGTCACTAAACAAACTACTCAACTTTTCCCTTCAAAATCATGTTGATTCGGACGTTTTTCAAGCTTCATTTTTTCTAGAAAAATCTATTGACAAAGTTAGATTGAAAGCCATAAAACAAAAAAAAAAGGTAACAGATTTTTTCGTCAAAAAAAAAAAAATAATTATGTACAGTATGTATTCTTTCAATTGTTGTTTTTAATACATAAATGTATTTTTTATACGGGACTTTTAACTTATGTATAGTACTTATTCTGTACATATATAATACAGAAGAACGTCGTTTATCCGAACGTTTATTATCCGGAGCGTCAAATATCTGGACCAAAGTCCGGATACGCTTTTAAACAGTGCAATGCTCAACAGTTGTTTGGCGTGAGGCCAAAAGTGACGGGAAAACCCAAGGTGAGGGATATTTGGGGAATTTCAGTTGTGTGATTTGGCAAACATCTGCGCGGTATATTAGGTCAGTTTGTTTCTAGATGAGGGGGTGTATATGTGCTCTTTTGTTGAGTTGTGCACTGCTATGGCTTCAAATTCAAAACGGAAGCGCAACGTCTTGAACATTGAGACAAAACTTGAAATATTGAACCATCCATCAAAGGCTGACGCCTTTCTGCGTTAGAGACAGCTATGGAGTTGTACGAACAACAATCAGAGAGCTGTCCTACTCAACTACTGCTGTTGAAGAGAATCGGAGACCTTGCTGCGAAAAAAGGTGTACAATGGTACAGCGAGAAATAAGTTATTATTTTCCACAATCAAGGTAAAATTGCGACATTTTACACCTATTTTGCTTTTACTTCAAGCACGTTTCCCGCATAGGATGATTTTCAATATTCCTATAGTGCCCGGTTTCATATACTGCATGGATCGCTTTCGGTTTTCGTTATCCGAACAATCGCGTTTCCGAACGTTGTCCGGTCCCAATTGATTCGGATAAACGACGTTCTACTGTATGCACTTTTTAAAAGTACTTCAAAATAATATTATACATATGTAGAATTGTTGCTTTATTACATAGTTTCAAATTTAATTGTGTTAAAAAAATTTCTCTTCGTGTATTTTGGGATTTTTTCACTTACCTTCTTGATAATACGAACTCTTCATAATTCGAATTTTTTCACTGGTCCCTTCAAGTTCGTATTGTGGAGAGTCGACCGTATATATTAATGAAAATAATTTCTAATAACAAAAAATAAGTCAAATATTGAATATGTATATAAGCTATTTAAAGAAGCAGATGTCATTCAATCCATCAAGATGAGTCGTTGGAGATTTGCGGGCCACATCTGCTGTTTGGACCTCTTATCAGTAGTTCAGAATTTTCAATTACAAACCTATTGAAACTAGAACTAGGGATAGGCTCAAATTGAGATAGGCTGATTTTTCGGAGGAACGATTTTAAAGCTTTAAGAATGACTAATTGGAGAACTGTTGCTAAGCGGAGATCGGAATGGAAGAGGGTTTTTAAGAAGGCCTTATCCCCCTTCCCCCTACACACACCTAGGGCTGTTATGTCGATAGAAAAAGAGAATATTCCATTAGAATCTATTCTGTAAAAATAATGATTTCCGCATGTTAAAATTTGCGCAAATTTTCCATGATGAAAAGTAAACATCAATAAAATGCGTTTTAAAATACAGTAATACCCCCGAATTTTATATCTATTTTTCACAAAACAGAGTTTTTTTTGGGGTAAATTTGACAATACAGTAATGTCCCTAACTTATACGATAGGTGGTACACAGAGTGATAACCGATTTTTATTTGGGGCCGGATATGAAAGAAAATAATAATTTAGAAAAAAAATCTTTGTTAAAATCTAAGATAACGCAAATGCAAAATTGCAAACCGAAGTTATTTTGAGTAGAATGTTTGATAAAATCTAACAACGTAGTCAGCCCGCTCAAAGATTTTTTTCTCCTGCAAAATTACTCGTAGCATGCTAATAATTTTTTTATTCCTTATTTTATTGAAAAAATACGTTAGAGTGTATATTTTCCAAAATCTGCAACTCTTTTCGAATTAAGCCGAGGCCTTCTGTCAAATTCCTAACCGTTATTCGATCTTCTGACTGAACTGGATCTAAAGACTCAAGTTCTTTTAGGGCTTGATCATGCATGTCTATGAGTTCATCAATTGTCAGTCCCTCAATCATCTAACAGTACTTGAACTTCATCACTATCCACTTCTAAATGCATTTGTGTGCATGGCAAGATCCAACAACTTCTTCAATCCCTTTACCAATTCCCCCAAATTTACCAATTTTCTCTTCTTTTTCGGAAACAAAAGTCGAATCTGAGAGATTTGAGAATCGCGTAAATGCGGGTTCGTGTAAGTCGGGGTAGTGTAAGTCGAGGCATGACTGTATTTCAAATGTGATTTCTATAGAACAAACAGATACTTGTGTGAAATTTCAAACATAATAGATGTTACTAAAAATATTATCTAATAAATTGACTAAAAGTTATGAAATTGAATAATTTTTAATGATTCTATAGTTGTATATTTGACTATATTACTCATATATACTATGTAATAAATTTGCAGTTTGAAACATTATAATGTATTCAGAATTTCGATTAAGATTAGCAATAGTTGTGCAACAATTTTTTGGCACGTATTTAAACGCATTAATTCTAATGACTTTAATTTGTTGTTCCTAACAACTGTAAACTAAATTGAAGTATAATTTGAGCTTCATTACTTGCACACATGCGTCAACTAGGTCCTTGGAATTCCAAGAAAAGCATGAGACAAAAAAGTTTTCAAGAATAGTTATTAATTTTCAGCTAAATAAATGAAGCCGGGTTGCTTTTATGCTTCATCAAATTTTTTCCCTTTTTTTTCACAATTTTTGCTGCATAATTTATTCTATTTTAAGAAGCATTAACTGAATCTTTTTGTAAGCATTTGTCGTTCGATAAATTTCAGACTGGTATTGTTTTTAAAAGAAAATCGTTGCCATTATTCTAAGATAAATACTTCAATTCCTGAACCGTCAAAAAATTTAAAAGAAATGATAATCTCATGTAATGGTTCCTAATTACTGACTCGGGAATCTTTCAATTCACTTAAAACACCGAATTATTTAATTTTTTCTTCACTTTTTCCCCCGCCGTGATGGAAAACGACATTTAATTCCTGTTGTCGAAACAAAACGACAGGTGGTCTTTACCAGATGTTCCAGAATGGAAATTAACCTTGACGAAACAGGTCTAGCTGAAATTAGAATCTTCGTGGTCTTCGATTGAAACAAGAATAAGAATGTTGCAAGAAAAGAGAATTGTTACAGCTAAATATTTCCAGTTTATTAAAAGGCAGATGATGACGCTCGACGAAGAAATATTTTATTACTTATCCATAGATACAAGGAAGAATTGAATAATTATATTTTTATTCTTTTTTAATATTCAAATGCTAATTCCGAAGAAGCTGCATGTGAGAAACTTTTATCTCTCAGTTTATTAACTGTAATAACATATTTCAACTCGATCTCTTAAATACGAATTAATTTCATTTATTACTTAGAACTTTCAATGAATAATTCTGAAAAGCAGGAAAATTCTAATGGATTTTTACAAATGTATTTATTATTGAAATTAACAATGTATACTTCTCGTACACGTGTACTAGCTTTATGTTTCCTTGTATTAATATGGTTTGCAAGTTTCAATTTTCGGTTTGGCTGTGAGTGATAACTAAGCCAAATTTAGCGATTACCTTTATTCATAAATACATATTCCAAAATAATTAATTTTTCCTTCCATAATATTAAAGTTGCAGAGAACAGTACTGAAAATGTTACATACATATTTTTACGTCAAAAGAGGGGAAAAAATCAACATCAAAGTTTTAATTTTATGAGTTAAATGAAACACCTATTTTTCTGCAAAATTAAAAGTACGAAATTTTTTTTAGTTTAACCTATATTTCATTACTGCAACAAGTTTAACATAATTATTAATAATTGCTTACAACTCACAGTACTTACGTATTATACCGTCGACCTATTTCATCAAATCAAAAGAAGTCGCCAAATGCCATGATATGCAGCCAATAATGCAAGATATTCGTACGCATGTTCGAACACAATAATAATGATGACAGAATTTGGCGACATTTTTTGAATTGGTGTTGTCTTTTAATCTGACGAAATTGATTGATGGTAAAAGTACATAAATATCCAATTAATTTATGTTCAATTATTAATCCCGATGTAATGGCAATCCCATCCATTAGTTAAGAAATGCCCCAATTGATAAATATGGGAGCAATCGCGAAGCAGACGAGATAAATAATAAATCGGATCACTTACACTCGGCACTTTCAGGCAATACACTTTTTTATACTTGAAGATAATTTCTAAAGTAATCCAATTCAAGCGGATCGAATCCAATTTAACAACTAATTGACCAAACCGTCCATCTTAATATTAATCAAATAATCTAAGCTCTTGTCTAACTTTACTTTATCTTATGTTAATCTTCACACTATTATTTCGCTTCTAACCTTTCTCTCCTACTAGAACCCGAAGGCCAATACTTAAATACATGACATAATTTACATAGACCACGTCTTCTTCTTCGGGAGGAAGTTTTCAATTAACTAATATTTAAGGAAAAATATTCCCCAAGAGAATTGTTATGAAAAACGCGGATAGGTCCGTTACAGCGATACTTTTAATAAGTAGTTTATTTATTACTAAAATATCCAGATCGATAGAAGTGAGGTTGCTGATTCTCTTGTAGCTTTTATCTTCATATTTTAACTGTTATTAAACTTATTATTTTTAATATTTTTTGTTTATTAAGAAAGAACGAACAAAAATTTCTGGCAAAGACGCAATTATTAAAACAGAAAAAATTATTAAAAAAAACATTACTGTGTAGCATTTTTTCAAAATAAATATAAAAAAAAAAAATTTTAAGACTGTATTATTATTTTTTTTTTAATTTTTTTTTTTTTTAATGAGAAAACAGATTTTGTGCTCATATATTTCATAAAGAAGAACAAATTTTGCAAGACCAATTATTTAAACACAGAACAAAATTTTAAAAAAAAACTATTGTACATCGCCGGTTTTTTCAAAAATGAAATATAAAAAAAAAAGAAATTTTAAGGGGACATGGTACGATTATTCACAAATTTTTTAACTTAACGATTTTCATAATTTTTTTGGTTGCCTCTTATGTGTATGTATGATGTAAAACAGATTTTTTGCTCAAAATTTCATAAAAAGCTAACCATTTAATTTTTTAAGGGAAATATTTGAAACTTATGAAATGATTTTAAAATGCTACTCCTCCTACAAAAATTAACGCACATATATGAAATTTGATTTACAAGTACGTTAAACTATGTATAACAAAAGTTGGTATGGGTTTTGCGATAACATGATTGGTATTCGAACAAAACGTCTTTTTATGAATGCTTATTAAAAATTCCTTAAAATATGTGTAAATTCTAAATTCAATTATTTTTTAAAAAACAAGCATTGCTTTGATTGAAAAATGCGTACCAACTTTTATTCCAAGTACTATTAGCAAAAAATGAAAAAACTTTCCAAGTATTAGCACAATAGAAAAAAGCCCTTAGCATTTTAAATGAAGACAAACTAGTTATTTTATCTTTCCGAGATAAGTCAGTTTAATGATTTGATTGGGATGTGAATAAAAACAAACGTAAAAGTTATCACAACTCTGCTTTTTTTAAACTTACAGCTTTCTAATTTTGTGAGTTTCGTAGAAAAATATAGAAAAAAATTTAGGCTAAAAAAAATTAGATTTGATTTTTTGACCGATTTTCGTCATTTGAATCGTATTGTGTCATCTTAAATGCAGCTACATAAGAAACCAATAACTCAGCATACTTTCCAACCTATTCACCTGTCTATTCGATCAACAGTTTAAAGAATGCACATCTTTTAGACTTATTAATACATATCTTATTAGATGAATTTAGAGTGAAGAATTAATTCTCAATTTAAAGGGTATATACATTACAACTAACTAATCCGTGGTGTTACATACCAATGAGATATGTTCGGTGATACAACTGTTAGAATGTCACAAGTACTACTGTCTGAGCGAACAGGTGGAAATTACGCCCTCAAGCAATTGCTTAACATGCTCCATCTCAGTCGGTGTCGAACTTTAGATGAAGGCCATTGTACGGTGGTTGTGACAACTTCTCTGACGGTCTTCAAGTTTCTCAGAAGATTAATGAGCTATCGCTGGTTATTTTTTTTCTTTGTTATGTCATTCCAAACATACCACGAAAAATTGATATCTGAGGTGGAACTTGATAGAGGAACTTTAGAAATGACCAAGGGAATGGTGACAAGTTAGAGAATGGGATTACATTAGATATAAAGAATACATAATGGAGCTTCAATTATAGTGCATCTTGTTCCTTCTTGATCATGGTTAACTTTTCGTTTTTATCTTTTTATATGAAATCGATTCATCCATTTCAAAATTGGGAAATTTTCAAATTTTTTAAAAAACTTGTTGATTGGAATTATATATTTTCTTTATGAAGCTTTTATCTATATAAATAAAAACGAATGTTTGTATGTATGAAATCGCTTCACTCCAACATCGTTCAAAAGATCACTATGAAAAATTGGCATGAATATGTATTTTTTTGGGCGGAAGATGTTTTTGTGATATCCTCTTTGTTGCAGCTCCCCACCAGGTGGCGCTACAGCATATCCACTTCAGCACCGTTCAATAAATCGTCAAGTTGCCAACGTGGTCGCCAAAAATGATGCCAACTTGGCTCTGTCGCATTATAATGCAAGAAACGGCGTTGCTTGCGAATATTATAATTTTAACATAAAATAAATGCAACAGAAAGTAATATTAACGTATGACACATCTAGATATAAATTATTTACACTATTTTAAGCGCGTAATTTACACTATTACACACAAAATTTGTAAAAATGTATTATTTTTGCTGAGCAGAGATTAGCTTAGGAAGGTGTTTTCAAGAACCACAAGAGAGTTACGGGGCGTTATAAATAAAAAAAATCCTTTTTATCAGCTATTAGACCTTCAGACTTTAAATTTAACAAATATGTTTTTTTTTGTTCAGCTGAGATATGCAAAAAGTTTTTTTTAAATTTGCAATTAACATAAAATTAACCCATTAAAAACTTCTTTATCCTTCAAACTGTATTGGTTAATTTTCAATTCACCCGTGCGAAGAACGGGTTTCTAGTTTTGTATAAAAATCCTTGGTACCTTTTGTTTCGCCGGGGCAGGAGATAAAGTTGCCAAAAATAATACAACCGATGCCAAATGGAATATTTCTTGTAACCCTTTACCACCAAATTTCAAAACAAGTCGTGGTCATTAACATTATCTCATGTGTATATTGTGTGCTGTCACCCATAAAATCTGTTTGGCGAGATTAGCGCTTGTAAAACGGAAAAGTACCAAAATTATGTTGAGAAGAAAATTAATGTTTGAGATATATTTTCAATGCTTCTTTAAAAAAAAATTTGGTACTTTTCGATAAAGGCGATATCGGCGAAAAAGTCACTAAAAATGATGCAACCGATGCCAAACGGAATATTCTCGCTGGTATTCTTTTACCACCACATTTTCAAAACAAGTCGCTATCTTTTCTCGTCAGTAACGTTTTTTTTACAATACATCAAAAATGGATGAAAAACCAATGAGAGAACTAATATTTCTTGTTCTTTTTTTATGTGTTTTCACTAATAATGCCAACTAGGCGAGATTTGCGCGAAATGGAAAAATATAAAATCTTCTATCAAATTGTTAAAATAGTTTTCTTATTACAGGATTTGTAACTCTGTTTTACTACCATCGGGTGATTCTTTTTTTTACTTTTAGATGAACTTTGGACAACGACAGCATTTTCTAGGAACGTTAACGTGGTTAATGTAATTGTCACTTAAGTAATCACATTTGTGTGTGGATGGCATTTGCTTATAGTTTATTTTATTCTAAACCAGGGCTGATAAACCTTTTTACACGGTTTGTTCCAATTACATCTTTTCCTGATCAGTGACATCTAAAGATATCTTGAGGCTCTGAACCCCTACGCAAAATATGCCCCACCTGCGACCCTTTCAAATAGACAGCATATAGCATAAACACTTACAAATAAATGCGCGTGACTCCTTATCTCACAAACCTATACAAAAATCGACTCTATTGACTCCACCTTTCTACTAACTAAATGAAGGTGTGTGGTGCTAGACCGAAGTGTATAGACACAAAAGACTGGCATGGCATGATAAAGCAGTCATGCCACTGCTGTCAGTTGGTATATATCGGAAAACCTGTTTTTGTGCGGGTAGATAGGGACCGCATAAAAAAAGTGGCTCTGGAAAATACGCCAATTATTTACGAAATTCATGAGAAAGTACTTCCATAACAATAAATAATTAAATTATACATGGAAACATTTTAAAAACATTTAGCTTCTCATTGTAAACATGGAGAAGTTTTTTAAATGGTGCTCATCGTAATCCAAAGCGCTCATCTTCCTTTGATGAACAAGTTCAAAATCACTTTCGTCCCTTGAAGATACAATTTCAATTAATTTACTTTTTGGCACCATTAAGTAAGAGATAAGTTTTTGAAATGAAAGTCGGTTGATCAGTTGCTTGTAAATGTCAGGATAACCGGATATGCATGATCGAAGCTCTTTCTGGGAAATTTCATACTCTTCAGAATTGGTATCTATTTTAAGAAAATACTTCTCCAATTTGTTGGAAAGCTGGATCCCTGCATATATTTTATCCGCTCTCAAAGAATCAGGTTCTTCTTGTGCGTTTTCCTAATATATCATATCATTGATAATGTCACTGTCATTGAAGGTTTCTTCTTTAATCAAGCACGGGATGTGTGTTGGCAAGTTCAGAGAAAGCAACTAAACTTGCTTTGTCTGGAGACTGTTTATAACAAGTGAACAGAGCGTCTTGAAGTATATACAGGTATAGGACAAAATAATAGGAACACCCGTTTAAAAATAAGTCATCCTTCAACCGTCCAATAAAAGGCCGCCACGTGTCGCAACAATGTGCCACCTAGTGGCGGCGAATAGGAATGTATCATTCAAGCATTTGACAGTGTTGAAGTTACACTAGGAAATTCTGTTCTTAGCAAAGCGTGATAATTTCCGACCTCTCCAACGTGAAAAGAGGCATGATATTTGGAGTTCGCCACGCCGGAGCATCCGTGTTCAGAACAGCCAACCTTGTGGGTGTTTCAAGGACCACTGTGTCAAGGGTTATAACAGCCTGCACAAACCTGGGTAAGGTGTCTTTTGTGAAGCACAACAGTAGATGAAAGTTGAAGTTGAAGGACCGTGAGAGACAGGTGCTGAAGAAGATGGTCACCGGAAAATGCAAGACTACACTGTCGCAGATAACGTTCGAGATGAATGCCTACCTTCAGAACCCCGTATCCATGAAAATTATTCAACTGGAACTGCATCCTGCAAGCATTCATGGCAGAGTAGCCATTCCAAAACTGTTAGTTTCGGCGTGGGAAGCTATGAAGAGACTAGAGAGATGCCAAGAGCACCTAAATTGGACACAATTGCAATGGGAACAAGTCACCTGGTTTGATGAATCCTTATTTACACTATTCCAGATCACCGGAAATTTGCTCGTCTGACAAACACAGGCAGAAGCATTTCATGTTGACTCTCTGGTTCCAAAAATGAAACAGAAGGTTCTGTGATGGTGTGGGGCGCAATATCTTCCCATTGGTTGGGGACTTTCGTTGTTCTTGAGAGGAATAATGACAGGCGTCCATTATCGAACAATTCTCGTAGATCATCTTCACCCTATGCTTCACACTCTCTTTTCGGCAGAACGTTCTGTGTTCCAAGATGACAACATCCCTATTCACACGTTTCACTGTATTCAAATAGGATTATATGAGTATGATGATGAAGTGGAACATCTAAAGTAGTGCCCCTAGTCACCTGATTTGAACATCATTGAGTGTTTATGGGTTTTTTTCAGAGAACAAAGTCCGTGTTCGGTTTTCTCCTCCACGCACACTATCTGGTCTAGAGACGGCCATGCAAGAGGAATAAGTGCAAATTCCGATGAACTTTGTTTAAGATCCTTACTTATGAACCCGACGTCGAATGAAAGTTGTCTTTCAGACCAAAGGTGACACAATTCCTTACTAATAAAAGAATTTAATTTTTCCCCAGGTGTTCCTATTATTTTGTCCTAAACCTGTATATGTACATTGCAGTGGCGTAACATACACCCCCACAAACCCCCACCTTGTGGGAGGTCAGGACTCTGGGGGGCCCAAGATTTGACTAACGTCAAGTACGTATTTACTCAATTTATAAAATATTAAAGGCAAAACCTGACTTTGTCGGGGGGGGGGGGTTTACATTCTCCGCGCCACTGGTACATTGATAGAAAACTTTACAGTGGCGCCAAAGCCGTTGAAATCATATACCGCATAAAATAAAGAACGCACAGAAAAAAATCGCACAAAAAAGGACCGCACAAAAACAGGTTCTACTAGAATTCAAAATTCCCAAGTTTTGGGAGAATATGTTCGGGATTAACGTTTGGCGATTAAGATTATTCGGATCTGAATTTTAATGAAGCCGAATAGAGAACGAGGGCAGGGGTCCAGATGGCCCATGCCTTAAGACGATTTCATTTTTTTAAAAAAATGAGTAATAATAAAAGCTAAAACATCTATGAAGATAATACAGACATCTTTGTATACATTTCCCAGCATTTTTACTCGCTATAAATATCGGATGAGCTGAGTCGTATTTCAATCTTGAAAATATGAGGAGGAAATTTTTTTAAGCTCTAAAACTGTACGAAGTTTCAGTTGTGAGAGATTACTCCCACATGGTTAAATACATTGCCAATTTTATTTTTCATACATCTGAAAATAGGAATGAGAAACCAAATCCTATTTTTGAAATGGTTTTGTATTCGAGTAATTACAGTAAAATGATTTTATTTATTTTTTACTTATATTTGTGATATTTTGATTCTATTATTAACATTTCAGAGGTATGCAAAGAGCTTATAATAGTCTGTTGGGAGGTTTCATATTACAAATTAATAACATATTATAAAATAATAATAATTAATTTCATTATTACACCAGTCAAAGATATGCGACATAAGAGATACGGCTATTGAATTCTAGGACTATGCGTGTAGTGAACAAATGCGAATATGTAGGAACACGTCAGTTATTGAATGGTATAGCACTGGCAGGTAAAAAAAAATTACATTAACTCGTAAAGTAGTTTGGAAATAGTAGTGAAAGACGTCGGTGCCTTTATTAAACTGCTTTAACGACTGTGTCTTCTTTCTTTAGATGGTTCAGTTATTTGTAAATTCAATTGTTATATTGTTGTATCGATAATTTTAATATAAAATAATTTACACGTTCCAGTACACACACACACATTTATATATGACACTGTTGTTTGCAGGGGCTTAGCTACCGCAGTATCAATGATGCGCGGTCCCCAAGCTACAGAGGCCCCAACATGTGTAACTACAGAACCACAAACAGTTCTTTTAAAAAAAGGGGCCCTGAAGGAGTTTTGATACGGGGCCACTCAGAACTGGTTGTTTGAGATGTTATAATCGCGACAAGAGAAGTAGCCGAGCAGATATGTCCAGTGGCGTAATGTACACCCCGCATTGCGGGGGGAAGGGGATGCTTAAGATTCTAGGGGACCCAAAGCTTGACTGACACCAGGTACGTACCCTTTGTAAGATCCGGCTTGGAGCCCAATACCTGACTTTGCAGGCAGGACATTCTCCGTTACGCCGCTGGATATGCCACTGCACGCCCACATTGCAACGTTTTCCCACCCCGTAGCTACTAGATTGGCTTTTCTATGCAGATAACGTTACACCGTTCATATCCACACGTGCACTCTTAAAATATTGTATAAGATCCTTTCAATTAACATCACGCCGACAGCCAAAGTCGAAACACAACATCTGCACCTCAATTGGAAGGTGAACCTCGAGTGGAATTCGATATGGAAGAAGGGATTGCCCCACCCCAAGAGAGCACAAAGAATACCGCTTGGAACACTCGAAAGGAGACGTTGTGTGTTTTGCCCTCCTCCATCACCAATAAAATATTCTGTTTTTTGAACACTCAGTAGTTTGAGTAACTTGTATCTAACTGTAAGTATTGTAATTAATAGCTGTTGATGTCAATAATTTAATTCCTAAAGTCTCACGCTACTCATCCATTTTCCCAATATGTCACAACACACATACCTATAATCCAAATAGATATCCATATTTGAGCATGTATTATTTTTACTCCCCACAAAAACATTTAAGTCGGGAACAGAGCGTTAAATAAAAACCAAATAAATATTTTGCACTTTTCTACTTGTAATTTCTTGTTTTTCATCTACTGTTGTACCAAACATATTTATTAAAGAATTATTTAAATACCTAAGAGCAATTGCAGGGGGATAAATAAATTTTAAAATTGAAATTGTTTATTTAATTACTTTGCAAACATCGATCAAAACATTGAATTTTCCTAATTTTCATCAGAAATAAAGCTACAACTATTTCCCCTTCTAATGTAGTATAAAGTTCTGCTATAGCTAAATTGGAGAAGTATTTAAGTAATTCAAGATGTGGTGCTTATGCATCGGTTAATGGTAAATTTTTTTTCGCAAAATCGCAATTTCTCTAGAGTGTAAATGTCAATACAAATGGAATTTTTTGGAAAAAACTACTTATCTTATAGTTTTGAAATTTAGATACATATTAATACTACATAAATAAATATTTTAATGTAAGATTTTGTCAAAAAGTTATTCAAAAAAATTTATTGGTTAAAATGTATGCGAGTTTGTATTGTTTTGTAACATTTCATAAGTTAAGTTCTCATTCAAATAAAAAATTTGTGACAATACAACCGGTTAATTTTTTTAAAAAAAAATGTTCCTTAAACATGGTCATTTTTAACATCACGAAGGTAAAGAAAAATGCCATATGAAAAAAAGACTCACTAAAATATGTAAATTATCTTTTCCGCATAAAGTTTCTAATTAAAAAAATCGTTCATGCGAAAAATTGAAACTGATAAAAACTTTCGATGTACAGCCATGTAAATCTTCCAATGAACTGATAAAATGTTAAAGATATTTTTTATGATATGTATTCAAGGATATGAATTCAAGTTAATTTTTTGCCCTAATTTAAATTCACGACGAGGCTTAAAGCATAAATGGCATACAAGCTCCTAAAAGTTCTTGGTTACAATGTCAACTAATTTATATGGTAATAGTCAAGTTTACGCATTGACGCGACCAGACATTTTATACATGGATTACCAATTTTTCCAGCTGTGTTTCACCGATCCGATAATAAATTCAATTAGTTCGAAATTTGCATTTCTAATTTAATTCTGGAGTAAATTAATATTAAATGCTTTAACTAGATATAAAGTTTTAAATGGGAAAAAAAATGGAAACTTTGTTAAATATTCAGTATTTTGGTTCAATGCCAAATATTGCCATTAATTTTCAGAATTCCAATTAAGTTTTAGAATTCTTTGGAGATAAAATAGAACTTTTTTTCCTTTCTCATTTTCTCTAAAAAAATGTAATTAAATGCTTCATATAGAAGAGAAAAGTATCCATGTTTGTAACATTTAGAACAAGAGTGCGAAGTAACATTTTAATAATTTACAAAGGCAGCGTTTATACAAAGTATCTCCTATGAAATGTTTACCCTGAATAATTCATTATTATGCTGTTTTGATAGGGAGTCGAGGCTATTCATTTTTAAAAACATTGTCAATCAACTAATTCTCTTCGCTTTGCATTGAAAAGTTAGTTTGTTAAAAAAAAAAGTCTTGAAGCAGCCCATCGCAATCGAATACAATGCATTGCTTTGTTTGCAGTCTTTTCTAATTAAACTGTTTTATCAATTCTTTCCAAGTTAATTGAGTTTTATAGATAAATCGTAAAAGGCAAGTACAAAGAAAAAAGATTGTAGTCATATTGTACAGCAGCTCGAAGATTTTACTGCTGCTGTTCTTTTGAATCAAAATTCTAAACTTTGTAAATTATAATCCTCTTTAAGTAATTAATTGAAAATTAAAATAGTTCTAGTAACTGTTACTTAAAAAATAATTAGTTGAACTTTGTGTACTATTTTTAACACGCTTTTTTAAGTTTCACTTGCACGTAACGGAATCTTAGAACTCGATTTTTACCCACTTTAAAAAGTCAGATTAATTCGAAATTTTGCTCACTTGTCAAGGACCGATGATAATACAATAATTTCATAATTTTGTTCCATTGTCCTGATTAGGACATCAGGAATAATGATTTTCAGATTTGGTGACTAATTTTATGAACCACTTCCAGATTTGGCAACTAATTCCGGATTTAGCGACTAAAAGATTAAGGTGCAACCCCAAAAATGAATACACATGTGGTTAATAGAAATAAAACAAACAAAAAAGTGTTCTCGCTTTATGTGAGAAAGGGTAGGTCGGGTGCGTCAGCTATTTCTTACCATAATATAAACAATTGTCTAGTTTCTCTGAAAATGGAAATAAAAAAAAAAAGACTCGTGCATGTGAAAAAAAAAATTATGTTTTAAATGCTAAATATTTTAAATTTTTATAAAGCAATACCTTTAGAAGTGATGATACGAATTAACATTGTAATAATACGTTTAAAAGGTGATAATACGATTGACACTTAATATTTTTTCTTAAAATACTTTTATTAGTTTGACCTGCATCAATAGAGACGGAATCTTTGAAATATAACGATACGGGACTGATCAGAGACCCCGTAAACGGAGAAAATAAATACCCTTCAGACCCATTAATTAATATGCATTGAAGAGCAAGACTAATTCCAACAGCTACGTAATCCCCCCCCCCCCCGGTTCCAAGTATCAAACTCAAGGATAAATTCAACAATGAGTATATAAATGATAGTTTGAAAAACTAAAAAAACACACTTTTAATGTAGATCAAACTAAAAAAAGAAAAATAAATTATAGTTTAAACTAAAAAACACGCTTTTATAGTGAATCGAATTAAAAGGTAAAAAAATAATTCTTAATATAAGAATAAAATGATTAAAGAAAAAATTAATGTTATTGAGGTAAAAGCGTGGGGTGCTCTATATTAATTGTTATAATCTCTTACTAGTTCTATTCCGAAATGCTGAGTTAGTGTAAAAATATAGTACAAAGCACCTCACGCTTTTACCCCAATGATATTATTTTTTCGTCAATCATTTTATTCTTATATTAAGGATTATTTTTTTACTTTTTAGTTCGATTCACTATAAAAGCGTGTTTTTTAGTTTTTTAAACTATAATTTATTTAAGAATTTAATAACTCTTTTTAATTTACGAAATAAATATAATTTTTTTAAAGAACTTTTCAATGGGCGATTTAATAGTTTAGCATATAAATATAAAAAAAAATCAGTTTTTATTCTAATTCTAAAAAAACAACATGCAAAATTTGAAATTATTAACATTCATAGTATAACTTTATTTTTAACAAACTTTCTACAGAGGTATATATCTTTCTATTTCAGTGAAAAACATAAATAATGCAAATAATTCACGAGATTTATATTTTGTGATCCTATTACCAAACATTCTTGAGAATCAACTAAAATTTTCTAATTTAATTACAGGCAAAGTTAAATAACTTTTCAAATGAAAAAATAGAACACAAGTATCATCGTAGAACGTTTCTTTATATTTAAACTTACCGCACCCCCCATAAAAACCAACTGAAAAGTTTTTCATAAAGTTTCAAACATACGCATAATTACGAACATACCGTATAGCTCTTCTTCATTTTCTATGAAAGAGGCAATTTTTGAAGTAATGAATGCTGAATGTTTTAGCAGAGCATCAATTATCAGATTTTCTGATAGTAAGCCGAGAGAATTATCTTTGCTGTACGACATGGATAAGTTGGACTCGTGGTGTAATATCCATTTTCATCCAGCAGAAGTAGATAATGTTGTTTGACAGTGATGAATAACGCTAGAATTATTTTATCATTAACATGAAGCATAATACATGTAGAACTCTTTTTTTATATTTCATTAGACATCACTGAAAGTTTTTCATAAAGTTTCAAACATACGCATAATTACGAACATACCGTATAGCTCTTCTTCATTTTCTATGAAAGAGGCAATTTTCGAAGTAATGAATGGCTGAATGTTTTAGCAGAGCATCAATTATCAGATTTTCTGATAGTAAGCCGAGAGGAATTATCTTGGTGCTGTACGACATGGATAAGTTGGACTCGGTGGTGTAATATCCATTTTCCATCCAGCAGAAGTAGATAATGTTGGTTTGACAGTGATGAATAACGCTAGAATTATTTTATCATTAACATGGGAAGCATAATCAGCGAGTGTGAGAACCTTTTTTCATGTTTCTGTGCTTGTGAAGCTATACTTACATTTTTTTTCAATGTGTTCGCGTATTTGTGTTTCCTGCTGTGTAAGTTACATTTTGCAGAAGAATAATGAAAACTATTAGTAATAATGTGTAGAGTTTAAATAAAGAAAGAATTTTAAACCGGACATTTTTTTAGTTGAAAGAAATTGATTATTACACGCGGGAAGAGGGGAAGATAATGTAAAAATGAACCTGGTTGTTTTTATCTGTACTATTTGATGATTTTGAAGTAGCGACTTTTTTATGGTGAAAAATTTATATAATAAAATTTTTTAAGTGACGATGGTTATTTCTCGGGAAAATTGTTTGTTACATTTTTTTCCTTTGCAAAATGTATAGGGATTTTTTCTTTTGAATTTGTGAATAATTTTATGTTGATAGTGATAGAGGAAAAACAGTACACATTTATATTGGGAATATAGACTTAAGGTATTCCACTACTTGCGACAACTGTTTTTCAAAAAAAATTGGAGATATGGGTTTTTTTTGTGATTTTTAGATTTGTTTAGTACATTTTAAGAAAAATATGCTAAAATCAAGAAGATAAATTTTAATTATTGTTACTAAATTGAAAAAAAACTTTTCAAATTTTTTCTTCAAATTAAAGCATGACATCTTGCTTAAAGAAATTGCGTCTGCTTTTACTAAAACTCTTCTAGTTTTTGTTCTAGTGAACAGAAAATAATAAACTTGGTATTTTTATAAAGCTAATAAGATGGCCTTTAAAATAAAATCATCAAAAATTGTCAATTTTTCGCGAAATTTAAAATTTTAGGGTAGTTGGATACCTTAAAATATTCAGTCGTATTTTTGTGCCTCTAATAATCTGTGATATTACAAATAGAATACTCAAAAAAAAATCAGAAATTCATTAAATAAACGAGATACAAATCTGATTTTAATGACTTCCATTATTTTGGTGTTAATACAGGTGGTTATTAATACAATACAGTACAGTAATACCTAAATTTACGCGATAGGGGGGGACTGATGTATATTCTGGCTACAAATCAATGACAGTTGCACTTTTTGATACATCTATTAATTATTTTAATAGATATAAAATTAATTATCTTTAGTAATAGTAGTAATAGTATAAATTAATTATCTATAGTAATAGTTTTAAATTAATTATCTTTAAAACTTTACGAACCACGAAATGTATAATTTTATTTATAGTAAAAATATATGACTGAATACTACAATTATATTGTCACCTATTCACGCGTCTCTAGTACAGTTTTTTTTGAAGAAAACTTCACTGAAAGCAAGAACAAAATGGCAACGAAAAGTAACAAATTGAAGTCTTCTACAGCGAGTTTACCATTGTTGCCAACTATCATTTTCAAATGTCGATAGAAACACTTGCAAAAGTAGCTAAAAAAAGTCGTTAAACTCAAAAGGAATTTTACTAAAAATAGTAGCTAAAATTTGAAAAAAGTGTAATCCATATTCCATAATACGTTTTGTTACTCATCTTTTTTGAAGCTGAATTTTCATAAAAATGTAAATAATGCCCTAATTATAATGCTGGCCATAAAATATTTTTCATGGATCACCGGTTGGTGACCGCTGGCTTAAGTTTGTATCCGTGCAATTACGTATATAATCTATTTTAACAACAGAAATTTCTGGAAAAATAGTCATGACAAAATCTAAGATTTTGCTTCATTTGGTTAGATAATAATTATTAAGAAGGAAAATCTTTTTCAGAATACCGGAATCGGAAAGAAAAGAATAACTAAATAATAAATAAATAAAATATTCCATTCAGAACATCTCAAAGCTATTAAATTCAAAACTGCTTATTCTAAAATTAAGAAGACTTCAAAGAATTCTTGTGTGTGCGCGTATATATAAACACAGATATATTTAAAGTAAATATCTTCCCTAAAGTTAGCATTTCAAGACATTTCTTAAGAAATCCATTATCTTAATGCCGCTAGTTTAATGTGAAAGCGTTTTCGTTGCCAGTACGTGAACCGGAATATGTGTTCTCCAGACTGTAAATAAATAGAAGTAATTCAAAGCACCGCAAGACACAGTTTCAAAAGCTCAAAGGATTGCCAAAATTCGCTGGCTTTGGATAATAAATTACAAAAAACGTTTAGCTGTCATTCAAAGAACAAACAAAAGCGATGACTGTGCACATACGCTCATCTCTATGTTTTATTACCAGAATTTGTCGCAGTGAAGAAGTCAACAGGGCCCTTGGTCGTTGTTAAAAATAGAAGGCGGCATTTTAATTAATACATCGCTTTGAATTTCTGCCGAGAAAAATTACATATCTGCACCTAATTATTGATAATGTTCGCATAAAAATATGCTCATGACAAATCAGCCAAGCCAAGTTCGACTAACGATGAGTTCCCTTCCGACTAACAGGTCATAAGTCGAAATTGTGTTTTTTTTTGCAACATTTTTATTCAAATGGGTTAAAAAAATTGTACACGGAACATAAATATTAAATCTATGTCCGTATAATTCTTAAACATAGTGTGAAAAATACATAATATGCAGTCGACTCTCGATAATTCGAAGTTGGAGGGACCAATAAAAAAATTCGAATTATCAAGAGGGTAGAAAAAAATTCCCAAAATACACGAGAAATTTTTTTCTAACGCGTTTAAATTAGAAACTATGAAAAAAACAACAACAATTGTACATGTGTATAAAATAATTTTGATGTATTTTTTTAAAATATACGTATTATACAGCATAAATATTTCACAAAACTTAAAGTCCTGTATTAAAAGAACACATTCAATACACTTATACACAATCCTACGCATTTCTTTTTCACAATAGCGGACCATCTTTTCTGGATACATGTGTAGCAAGGCCATGTGTTAAACGAAAGATATGGATGGCTGAAAACAGGTGCGGTTGATCTGTTGTCCACTTTAAGGAATGAAAACAATAAAAGTGTCTTTTCGCCCGAGTAACAGGAAAACACTAAGAAGGGGTAGAAGACAGATGGTCATCAAAAGGGCTACGTTACAGGGGAGACACGCAGAGACAACTCAATGCAACTTGTAAGCTCCAAACTGTTTATTACAGGGCAGCGAGTGTTCGAATTGTCGAGAGTTTTAAAAGATAACTTCGAATTATATCGCGTGTTGTAGTCTGGCCAGCAACAGAGTTTACTTCGGAATATTGAGTGTACTCAAACGTATTGTTTAGTTCGAAATAGCAAGAGTTTTTTTCTAGGGGCTGAGCATATACTTCGAATTATCGAGAGGTTTGTATTATCGAAAGTTTGAATTATCGAGAGTCGACTGCATATACGTTCTATCAACATATTATTATCCAACTAATGCAGGTTTTAAAATATGTAAGGTACGTAAAAATTCTAAATACATAAACGTTGGTATCCTTATTTTATTTAGAATTTTTATTTAGGTCGTAAGTTCGGATTGTTGTATTTCGCATATGTTTAAAATAAAGTGTAATCGCATTCAAGATTCTGTTTAAAGCTGAAAGAAAAGAAAAAAATAGCACAATGATGAATAGAATAACAAAATGGTGCTTTGGTTTTTGCGAAACATCAAAGATATTTAAAAAATCTTCCTTTTTCCCAGGCTTTTCAAGTAAAATTTTAAATCGATAAAAAAATCAATATTTCAAAAAAAAAAAAAAACAATCTAAAAAAATGGAATTTTTTTTTATTTACAAAGAGCTAAAAATTAAATAGATTTCGCGAATTTCATATTGAGAGAGAACAATTTTTCTAAAAAATAATTGAAAATGCAATTTTTTTCTATCTTAATGGTAAATAAATAACATATTTTCAACAAAAACTGTTTTAAAAAGAAACATCATTCTCTAGCATATTTACGCTTCAAGGTGACTCGTGTAAGGATCTGAATTAAGATTTTTTAAGCATTAAGAGTATTATAAAGTTATTGAAGATCGTAATTACTGCATTGAATTTTCGTTTTATAGTTAATTTGCATATTCTGGCTGAACCTTGCTTTTTTTTTAAACTTTGAGAATCTTTGCCCTTTCTTCAACTGAAGTATTTATACTTCTTACTAATCAGCTACATCAAACGAAGCATACTCACAATTTATATATATATATATATATATTCGTCGTCAGAATTTGAGATCAATTAACTTCCTTCTCAAAATTTTCCTAATATTTTCTTCATCGTTTTATCTGGAGCCTCATATTTATTACTCAAGGAATAATTATCATTTTCAGAGGGAAAAGTTTTACTTTCATCAATTTCCAAAAAAATCTTCGGTTGGGTTATTCATTTCTTCGAAGAACTCGGTGCGTCTTAATTGTTTCGGGATTTTTTTCAGAGTAAAGAGTTTTACTAAAGTAACTGTAATAAAATAAGAACTCTTTAAAAAATTATCTTTTTTTTTTTTTACAAAAATGTAATTTGAATTCTTATATAGGCACTACATCAAAATTTTCATTCACAATATTTTTATTTAAATTTATTGTGAAGCAGTCCCTTTAACCCTTTGAAAGGCACTTGTCTCATGGTGAAACAAACTATTCACAAGTCCAAAAATTTGAGCAATTTAATAAAAATCAGCTTGGAGATAATCTTTTACTTCTAAATGAGATCAAACATTCACACCCAATAAAAACAAAGTATCAAAGAAAAACGGATTTACGACTTAATTACAATTTTGAATCTCAATTTGATATAAGATTATTTTTCAATTCCTACTATTAGCTCACACTCTCTCCCTATATATTTATTTATTTATATACTTTTTTCAAATTTCCAATTGTTAATAAAAATACTTTCTATTTATCCAAGCAAGTTCAAATTAATTTTTTAGACTTGTAGTGGATGACACTTGATGTTAATACAGTTTTTTCAAGTATTAATTCATTATTACCGGTTAATTAATTAAATTAATTACCGGTCTTAGACGCCAACTTAGATTCGTCTCCATGTCGTAACAATGACAAAGGTTGGCGTCGAAAACCGGTTATTCAGCCAAACTAACCAAACCGGGTGTGCATTGTTAAAACAATGCAGACAAATCATGCTCTTTTTCAATTCCTACTATTAGTTCACTCTCTCCCTATATATATATCTTGTTCAAATTTTCAGTCGTTAATAAAATACTTTCTATTCATTCATTTAAAGTAGGAATTGATTTAAAATTTTTTTATTACTTGTTTGTAAACAAAATATTAAATGAAAATGTTTTTTGATTTTCATCCACCTACGCATCATCTTTTTTTAACCCCTTTCATGTTTCCGGGTTCCAGCCATCTCTGTTTCACGCAAAACCCAAGCATCACAACATAAAAATGTAACATTAATAGGTTTTTCGGAATAAACCGTAAATGAGAATTCAAAAAATTGCATGTTCTGTCAACGCCTGTTGCTGTTTTGAGGATCCATCTCCGTCTTATACGCGGTTTACAAGAATATCCTAACGTCTTACGGTCGATTTACGTGCATATTCACTACTTTTCAACAAGCAACACATCGCGTTTCGGGCCCGGTGCCAGAAAATCCCACGAAATTTATCCTGACACCAACGACAGGTTCCCTAGTAGCTACTGGAAGACGTTGTACCCTTATCATCGTCAAAATCAGTACTGACAGTTGAATACAATCCGCACTTGCAGTCGTTATCTTTGATGAAGAACGTAATTTTTTTCATCTGTGGAATTGACAACAGTCCAGATTTTTACAGGGTACTTATTTGCGTTGTTGTTTTAATACTGATTGACGTGAGTACGCCAAGAGAAGACAGCGCTAATTTCAGGACGTGTTTTATTGAGTGCTTTTTTAACTACGACACTGGAATAAGTAGTTTGCATTTAAATATTTATACTCGCTTGTATGTGAATTACTAATCGGAATACGATTTGAATTTGAATTTCATTATTTGAATGAATTTTTCTTTGAAAACAAGAAGATACCAGTGTGTCCAGTTTAAAATTTTCATAGAAAGTCGTGCGGTGTCTTGTGATACCGAAAGGAAAAGTGAAAAAAATTAAATCTTTAAATGTCTTGTGCTATATAATGCACATATTTGACTGTATCTTTTAAATTTCTAAGAAAAAAAGGACCCTGGGACAATAATAATTTCGTAAAATAATATTTAAAAAGAAAAATGAGAGTGAAAACATTCCAATTTTCCTTGTTGTAAAGAATTCTCGGTACTTTCGTATCATACCGTCGATCAATTTTGTCAAATTAAAAGCCGTCGCAAAATACTTCGAAATACAACCAATGGTGGAAACCGTTCATGCACCCGTTCGAACGCAGTAATGATAACGATTGGCGATATATTTTCGCTTGGCGAAAGTGATCAGTAGTATAACACGTAAGTACAGAATTTTTTAATGCACAAAATGTGAAGAATTTTTGAAATTTCTATATTGCTATACAACGGATTATTCACGACAGATCATGTTATTTTAAACCAAAAGTAGCTGACAGAATAATTGATGTCTAAATTAACATCATACTGTCTACGATTTCTTTCTCCGCCAGAATAAAGTTAGTACGTTTCATGTGCAGTACCTTCCAGCTTTCCAGAGAGTCAAAATTTTATAGAATAGTTTGTTTTTTTTGCATTGAGAGAGAAGAATCAATGTCAAACTTGATTTATACGATGGGCAATTATAGAATTGGCGACGAACGTTTGAGCTCTCGACAGATTTAACGTGCATCGCTCCCCTACACGGCGGATCTTTAGTGGTACTAGGATCGAACTCATGACATGCTAGCCATGATCCGATGCCTAGACCACTCGGCCACCGCGGCCTTTAACCCACGTGAAATAACAAGAACATAATTTTCATTATCCTCCCTTGAATTCCAAATTGGCATAAAAAAAACTGGGATCTTCCAGATTTAATACTTAGCAGCTTTCATTATTTCTACAGTGATCTTCAAACAGATTTGTCGCCAGAAAAAGGAATCTGAAATCTCTCAATCAAGACTTTACTTGCCATGAAATACAGAGTTACCTATTACGCCTCTAAATCTGTATTTCAGCATTTAAAAAACATCTACACCAGTTTTAAGACCAAGCAAAAATACAACAACAGCAATCTGGAATTATAGAATGTGGTTTTGATGATATCCTCCTAAATAGTATTTGACTTAGCAAACGTTCACACCATCGTATGTAAAATTTCAAGGGTTTCAGCAGTTTTTATTGTTTGTACAAGGCACACAGTTTGTTCAGTGGAAGTGAGCTTGAACTGGTAGTCCACCATCCATAAGGTCGTTGCCGAACCACCCAGGCAACGAAAGTGCACAAAATGCATTGGAATGGAATAAATTCTTTAAATTCATGCTATTTCATTAAATCATAAATTCATTCTGAAGTCCTAACAAACTAAAACATTTTTTCAGTCTTTCCCTGTTATGTGACACGATCAATCAAAATTTCGTTTTACTCCCAATCTCTCGATTCTATATAAATCCTTTAAATCTGTTTTCACCAAATGTAAAAGAGCCAGAACTAAACTTGAAATATATTTTCAGACAGAAAAATGTCTCAATTTTCATGTAAATTTGCATCTATGCATTTCGTACATCTGTTTTATAATACAGCGTTCTTAAAATTTGAAAATATTCTACAAGCAAATAGAAATTATCCTTTTAGTACAAAAAATAAAAGCTCATTTAACGTTATGATTAAAAACGTCTTTAGGCATGGACCAACTGGGTCCAGGAACAGGGCGTCCTATCATTCTCGACTCGGCCTCAGTAAGACCATGATCCGAATAATTTTAATCATCAAATGTTATTCCCGAACATATTTTCCAAAAATTCTAGAATTATTTATACAACAAATTTCGAATTATATATCAATTGGCATTAAAGTCAAGACTACATTATTAAATCATGTTTGCTGTCTATGCCTCGGACTAAGTCTAATAGCATATACCATCATTAACTCTTAGTTGAAAGATGGGAATCGGTCGAGCTGGTTTGTTCTATATTTGTGAGACTATAAGTCACGTACATTTATTTGTTACGGATAACTATTTGTTCACGTATTTGGCAACGTATGCTATATATTGTCTAAATAAAAGTGTTCGCAATTGCGGCGTACTTTTGTATTAGGCTCAGGGCCAGCCATCACTGATTTCGAGCAGAAGAAATTAAGTGTAATGAAATATGCTGCTCGCTTCAGGACAGATAATTGAAAATACAGGTTGATCCATAAGAAGTGTATACATTCCAGATGCCATAAAACATTAACAGTCAAAGACAGGCACCACCTCAGCAAACCGTAAGGTGGATGTACTTTTAAAGTTTGTGTCTAGATCCTGACAGAAGTGATGTAAGCAACAGTGGGCGTGTCATGTGACTAATCAGTCAAAATGGCGGTGTCTACAGTGGAAGAGTCTTTTTAAGTTTTTGAATTTAGCAAAATGGAATCCACAACTGCTGTGCAACAGCATTTTTGATGACGGTTAGAAAAGAACCTCAGTTAGAAAATCTGTCTAATAATGGTATGAAAAATTTAAAGCAATGGATGTTTGTGCAACAGTTAAAGTTCTGGACGAGGCTGAAACATCGTATCACAGCCGATATCGATGGAGTTGATACTCTAACACACATTTTGTCGGAAAGGGATTACCGTCTCGAAGTGTGTCGTGTGACTAAGAGTTCACACATAGAATATCTGTGACTGCCTCTAACAAACTTAAAATAGTCCCATACAGTTCGGTTGCAGGTTGCATTCAATATCTTACATTATTCTTGATTTATAGTATATTGAAACTGTATACTTCTTAATCAATCTCTCTGTATAACATCAATATTGGAGAACTTTTCTATCTGAAAACGTTTTGATCTTGATTTTAGTTCTTGCATCTACGAGGACAGCTTTATACCAAACAAATCCCCTCCCCCTTCGTCACTGGCGTAACGAAGAATACTAGCCCCCCCCCCGTGCAAAATAAGGTTTTGGAGCCCTAAGCCCAAAAACGTACTTGGCGTCAGTCAGTCACCTAGAACCCCCCGCAATGCGGTGGTTGTAGGGCTGTACGTTACGCCACTGCCCTTCGTGCAAATCAAGTACCATTGTCTTATGAAAGTTTCAACTAATCTACTATTAAAAAATAAACATTTTTTTTAATAAGAATCTTTTAAAAATCATTTGAGTATAAATAAATACCGCATCTTAACTTCATTTCATTAAAATAAATTGTACCGAAAAAAACTATTTTCACAACAAAACAGCGATTCAAATAATTGTCATTAAGTTGAGAAGGAGTCAATTAAATCAGCAAATAACTCTTAAATCTTGTGATGTTTTCTTCTCACTGGCCTCATTTCAAGAAATCCTTAGAAACACACAATTGTTAAACAAATCAAACGAATACATCCCAACAATTCTAGCGAACAATTGCAGCCAGAATAGAACACATGTTCGTAATTTATCAAAGTAACAACTTAATTTGGGGAGGAAAGAAATATTTTAACTCAATATCTTTAACGGAACAATAGTTGCTGGTAGCGCTAATAGTTGCAAATAAAAAAAAATAAGCTGTGTTCCTTAGAAGTGATAATGGCTACAGCGTCAGAAAGAATATTCAAGATACATTGTGTATAACACAGGTTCCTAAGATTTTTGTTTAAGTATGAAATGAACCAACGATTTCTCAACTTGCCTATGACTAACTTCGAATTTTCTATAAACTTGACATTTCTAAACATATCGAGCCTATTAAATTTGTATTAATATATCTTTCATACCTATAATTATATTACTGAATGAATTTTATATATATATATAATAATGTTTTTTGAATGTTAATGATTAATGAAGAATATTAGGGCCCTTCTGCAATATTAGGTTTTGGGCCTCATTCGGATCTTACAAGGAATTGCAAAATCATAACATAACATAGGCTTTGGAACCCCTAGAATCCTGCCCCCTCCCACGCGATGCGGGGGTGTACGTTACGCCACTGGTATTAATATTTACATGTACTTTTAAAGAGGAAGTTACTATAACAATGTTTCTGAATGATCAGTATAAAAAAACTTCCTTATTTAAAAGCTTAATGAATATATGAAGGGGGTATCACAAAGATTTAATTAATACTAAGAACTAACCAAGATATCTGTGTGAAATTATTTATGCATGTTATTTGATCCTTTTGTACGTACTATTTCAAATTATAGCGACTAATGTTGATTAGTTTGACTTCAGGTAGTCGCAAATTGAAGCAACCCGCTCTATAGGGAAGATAACAAGTCAACACGAATCAGCTTTGTACCACTTATAATAGAAAGAGAAGACATTGGAAGGTAGTTTTGAATAGAAATCGCATGGACTCTTTCACACATGATCAACTTGCACTCTATACTGTGAAGCTCTCGAAAACCACGTTCTTCTACCCACTAGTTGACTCAATCAAAAGGATACTGTGGAAGCCACGCTTTTCACACGCGGCTTTTGTTTCTTGAAAATAGAAAAAGCTTTTTTTATTGCTTCTTTGAACTCAGTCATTGTACCGATGAGACTGTGAAAGCTACGGCATTCCCACATTTCAATCAACTTTGTGTCTGCGTGTGAAAAGATTTATCTCCTCTCTTCACACTAGAGGAATAATGACAAAAAACAAGTTGACTGGCACAAAATTGTCACGTGTAAAACCGGCCAAAAGGTACTTAGCATTAGCTGGATGTTAGTTTTATTAAAATGAGGGGTTTCGTCTGGATGACGACACGACACAAACCACAAGATAAACCGGCCAAAAAGAAACCATATGAAACTAATATTATAAAATAACCAAGATATCTGTATAAAGTTTATGGATATTAATCGATCCTTTTTTACATATTGTAATTACAGTTACTAATGTTTATATTTGCATGATTCCAGAAAGCAGCTGATTGAAGTAATCCGCAGTACGGAAAAGATATGGCTCACAATGCGATAAAACAGGGTAATTCATAAAGAAGCATACAGTTTCAATGCACAGTAGAACGTCGTTTATCCGAATCAATTGGGACAGGACACGTTTGGATACGCGATTGTTCGGATAACCGAAAACCGAATGTGATCCATGCAGTATATGAAACTGGACACCATACGAATATTGAAAATCATCACATGCGGGAAACATGCTTGAAAAAAAAGCAAACTAGGTGCAAAATGTCGCAATTTTACCTTTATTGTGGAAAATAATCACTTATTTTTCGCTGTACCATTGTGCACCTTCGTTTTTTCAATGCAAGGTCTCTGATTCTCTTTAGCAGCAGTAGTTGAGTAGAGCAGCACTGATTGTTGTTCATACCACTCCATAGCTGTCTCTAACGCAGAAACGCGTCAGCATTTGATAGACCTTTGCTACTTTCGTTGTTGTTGTTGTTGTCCTCGTTTTCATCCGATTCATCGTTGACAGGGTCGGATTCTTCTTGCGCGGAAGTCACAATCTCGTCATTATCTAGGATTTGAAATCCATAGTCTTCTGCATCGCATGCCATCCAGGTTTCTACATCAATAAAAGTCAACAAAAGAGCACGCATACCACTTGGAAACAAACTAACCCAATATTTCCGCGCAGCTGTTTACCAAATCACTCAACTGAAATTCCCCAAATATCCCTCACCTTGGGTTTTCCCATCAATCTGGCTTCACGTGAAACAACTGTTGAGCGCACTGTTCGAAAACGTATCCGGACTTTGGTTCGGATATTTGACGCTCCGATGTTCTACTGTACTATAAATCGAGCAATGTAAGATATTATACGTCACGTGTAACATAGTTGTATGGGAATATTTTTAAGCTTTGTTAGAGGCAGTCACAGATGCTCCATGTGGGAACCCTTAATCATACGACATACATAAAGCCGTTACTCCATTTGCACCCAAAGACGTGTTAAGGTATCAAATCCATTGATGGTGGCTGTGACACGATGTCTCAGCTTCATCCAGGACATTAACTTTTGTACAAACAGCTCTCTCTCTCCTAGTTTTAAATTTTTCATATTATTACTGGATAAATTTTCTAGTTGGACGTTCTTCTCCGAATCGTGATCAAAATTGCCGTTGCTCAGCAGTTGCGGATTCCATTATATTACACAAAAAGCCTTCTCCCCTACAGACACTGCCACTTCGACTGACTAATCACGTGACATGCCTTCTATTGCTTACGTCGCTTCCATCAGATTTTAAGCCAGTACAGGTTTATTCATTGAGCGCTTGGGGAGGGCACCCAGCGTCCCGGGGTGATCCAGATAAGCTGGACTTAACCAAACCCAAGAGCAGGGATGTCTTAAGGCATGGGATAACTGGTCCTGGGCCCAGGGCCTTGGTTTCAGGGAGGGGGCCTCGTCTCGTTCTCGGCTGAGTCTTAATAAAATCACGATTAGAATAATTTTACCGGTCAAATGTTATTTCCGGTTGTATTCTCCAAAAAACTGGGAATTTTGGACGATATGTCAACTGGCAATAGTGCCAAGTCTGTATGTTTATGTGACAATCTTCGTCCATGTATAGGCGAAGGACTACCACCGTACACCATCATTACTGATTAAGTCAAAGAGCGGTAATCGGTTTAGCCGATTTGTGCAATTGTAAGTCATGCACATTTGTTTCGGGTTACTGCTTGTACGAGTATTTGAAAACGTATATATGCTATGTACTATCTACTTTTAAGATTCCTATGTGGGGCCTACATTTTTGTAGCGGCCCAGGCCCTCAACAAGTCTTAAGACGTCCCTGTCCAAGAGGATCCGCCTAGGCCTTGGATCCGCTAGTGTCTGCACCCAGGGCCCCAAATTATCTTAAACCGGCACTGTAGCCTATAAACACATACTTTAAGAATGCATCTATCTTACGGTTCGCAGAGGCGATGCCTGTCCTTAACTGCTACTGTTTCACAGTATCTGGAAAGTGTAAACTTCTTCATGAATCACCCTAAAATATTCCCCACTTTAAAAGGTTATAAGGCCCGCACATTCACGACGAAACAATGATTGTGCATAGAAATAATCTGGGCCAGTTTTTTTTACTGCATAATTTTAATCTTGAATAAGTTCTTTTTTTGACATCCATCGTTTGATTTTATGGATGATGGGCGTGGTCTAACATAGATTTCCAAGTTTAAGAAGTTAGAAATAAAACAGAATATATGTAGGTGAAAAATGGAAGATGATTAGTGAAAAAATAATTATAATTCTCACTATAAAAACTCAAATTAGGTTGGAATATCAAATACCTAATATTAAAACTAAAGTAGCTTTTTTCTGAGAGATATAATTACTAGAGACGATTAAAAAAATAGGTAATTTTCTGCTTAAAGTTTTAGGTAAAAACATATCGAAACTTATTTTTTTTTTTGTGAAAAATTGTATTGCATTTTGTTTTAAACACTTTTTAAAAATATATATGAAACTGAAGTGGACGCATACATCGATGAATTGAAACCTAGTTCCTAATGTTGATTAAATTATACCAATTTTTTCAGTAATCAATCAACTTAAAGCAGAACTGTGATGTTGAAACTATAGTGATACTGTAGCTAGGTAGTTGCTATTTATCATAAAAACATAAGCAAGATACAAGTAATGTAAAACTAATGCTGATATAACTGATAAGAAGGTAATTTTCGGAGATCATAACAACAAGGATCTAAAGCAAATATGCTCAAAAGTGTTAAAGTATACAAATCATATGGCCCTTTTTTAAAAAAGTCATTACTTACTTAAACAATTTACACACACCACAAGCATTGTGTGTATGCGAGCGCGCGTGTGTGCGAGCTTGTGTGTGTGTGTGCTTGAGTGTGTGAACTACATATAAATTTACTGATTCAACAGTGAAATGGAAAGTTTCAAAAGTATACATCTATACTGTTTTAAAATGTAGTTAAAAAAAGTAATGGTATAACATTTGATTTCCTTCTGATTTAAAATAACTTCTTCACGAATAACATTATTCAGAAAGTTTTAATAGTGAATAAGTAAGTGGAAAAGTTGTTCTAAGAAGGGAAATGAAAAAAGTGCTTCATTTTAAAATATTTTTTACTTTTGAACTTTTTGAGTCATGAATTTTACACACAAATCCATCTTTCTTGTTTCAGTACACAACATCATACATTGTTTGGAACGATTTTATTTGCCAAAGCCAAATTTCGTGACTGTACAGCCAAATACATTTATAAGTAATGAACATTTCATATAAATATGCTACAAAATTCGTAATATTAGTTCCTACATAAATAATTATAATGTAAAACATAAAAATAACACCTTCAGAAACGTTTTAAATAGTTTCTTACAATATTCAAATACACTCATGTCCATAAATTAAGGATAATTCAGAGCCACACGGAAATCGAATTCTAAAATATATATAAATTTATCACCCGTAAAATGACTACACTCATCTTCAAGAATCATATGCCAATTACAGGAATCCACCAGATGACACCGATAGTTCGTCACAATGACGAGAGTGTAAGAGGAGGATATATAAGGAGGAATACAGGCAAAAAAGCAAAATTGTTTGCAAGCGCTTTCAGTGCAATAACCGCACAGTTATGACACAAAGGATGCATTTAGATGATTTTTTACGTAGTAGAACTATCGGTCGTCTGGTATGTGGGTGCACCCAACTGGAAGTATCCGAGGAACTTGGAATCACCCAGAGCGTCCTCTCCAGGCCTTGGCAACGATTCCAAGATGATGGTAATGTGAGTAGACGTTACAGTACAGGTCGCCCCTCGAGTTACAACGCCGAATGAGGATCGGTATTTGGCAGTTACTGCCAAACAGACAGAGAAAGAAAAAACAGAACAAGCACAGCATCAGACCTATCTCGTCAGCTCTCTTCAGCCCTTGGTACAACAGTTTCAAGCTAGACCGTGTACAGACTCTTAAGGCAGATTGGTCTATATGCTCGTAGACTTGTCAGATGTGTTCCACTTACTGCACTTACTGTCCCTGAAGTTAGCCTGGAGTAGAGAGCATACATTGTGGACACCACAACAGTGGTCTTGTGTGATGTTTTCCGACGAATCCAGGTTTAGCTTGCAGTCTGATTCTCGCCAGACTTTCATATGGAGAGCGCCAGGTACCCTTTACTTTACTACCAAGAGAACATCATTGAACGACATCGTTTCGGAGGTGCAGGATTGCTCCTTTGGGAAGGGGGATTATTCTGGGTTCCAGAATCGACCTGCATGTTCAAATTGGAACCATGATAGGCCAAATCTATCGGGACGTCATTTTGGAACAACACGTACGTTTGTTTCGGGGCGCCGTGGGTGCAGAATTTGTGTATATGGATGACAATACCCGTCCTCACCGAGCAAATATCGCAAATGAATGCCTTCACTCGGAAGATATCACTCGGATATGGACTGGCCAGCATTCTCACAGGACTTGAATCCATTAGATCATCTGTGGGACATCTTGGCCGACGAGTTACAGACCGTCAACCACACCCTACATGTCTACCGGAACTTCGGAGAGCATTGCTTGATGAGTGGTGCATTATTCCCCAAGATCAATCAGATCGATAATTTGATACTCAACATGCCTAGGCGTTGTACGGACTGTATTGCAGCATCTGGGAGACATACTATGTATTAACCATCATACCAAGCATGTAATATTGGTTTTTGTAAATAGGTGTTTTTTTTTTTTTGTAATTTGCTCCGGTGAGCAAAAATCGCAATTTTTATTAATGATATCAAACATAAACATCTACTTTGCTCCTGCCTTATGTTTAATATAAAAAGGCTTTACAAATAAGGGACATTTGTTTTGCTCTTCTGTCTGCTTCTTTGCGTGCATTTGAATTATTCTTAATTTATGGATATGAGTGTAAAAATACGTTAATAAAACTGCCGCTGCGCAAACAGTAATCATCGCTTTTATTAGCTTTTAACGGCAAAAACATTGAATATTAAGTTCTAAAAAATCGTCTGCTCGATTTGTTTGTCTAGGAAAAACGAACAACACAAAAGAGCTTTATCTAGATTCAAAATTATTAGTTTCAGATCGTAAATGGAAGCTTTTCTAAGTGATAGAACATTTTTTTTTAAAAGAAAAGAATGTATTAGAATGATAACAAATGCAATTTGAAACATAGTTTCAAGTTACATTAAATTTACTTTATCTTTTCGAATCTCCACATACTACTTAAAGTAATATATTAAACTAGACATTTAATTTGAAAAGGAAAGAGTAATAACTGTTAAACCTAAATGTTACGGAAAAGAGTTGAAAAAAAATTCAGGAAGTATTCTCGATGTGATTACTTTTAAAAAAGACAAAATATCACAACTTAACGAGGATTGAAATCTTTTGATTTTAGTTTGTACGAACATTTAATTCAAAGCGCATTTTAATAAAAATCAGAGCGCGTTTTTTGGGATGCAAATATATATTTAGAATTTTTAATCATATGCTTTATATAGTACGAAGTAAAAAGTTAGGGTGAATGAACTTTAATAATATACGTAAGTATATATTGTTTCATTGCTGTAGTGTTTTAGTTTGATCGTGAATTTATTCATGTGAATGCTTACAAAGTATGTTTTAATTTAAGACAATTTTTCAAGTTTCAAAGGAAGCCTATTATCAAAAATTCCAAATTCAACTATTTTCATATATTATAAACTATTTCCGAAGTTAGACTACTTTATTCAGTCTTGGAAATCTGTTTGGGCCTTATTAAAGTCAAGATTTTAGCACAAATTACTCGTATTTACATTGAATAACATCATAGTTCCTTAAACCTGCTTCTAAAGTTTCTTTTGTATGTATGCATGCATATCACCATTCATGCCTGCTTTTATAACATAATTTTCAAAAATATATTATGATAATAAGAAGTTTGTTTTAAAATTTTATTAGATTGAAGCAGAACTCAAACGAAAAATAAAGTTTAGTGTTCGTTTTGATTCATGTTTTATTTTAATTTATATTTATCAGAAATCCAGGAAATGAAACACATTATTTAAAATTTTAAGACAATTTTCTAGCTATTATTCTTATCTTCTGAAATTTGGCTTTTTTTTGTGTGCATGTTTTAGATCCCAGATTGTAGACGATATTTCAAATGATTAGTACTTCTTTTATTTTTTTGATATTGCTTTCATTTGATGCATACTTGGAACAGTATTAAAACTGTAGAACAGCTGAACATGTTTCATGTTAAACTTTTTCTTAATATTCTCTACATGTTTAACTTCGAAAAATATTTTTTACGTATTAGAAAAATCTAAATTCTCCGATTTAGTATTATAAGGAAGCTTATTTTTATTAATGTTATTTTATTAATGTTTTCAAAGTATTTGGTCTATATTATCAAAAAAGAAAAGTTTAATATTGTACTTTAAATTTAATTTATAATTATAATTTTCCATTTTTAGTTCTTATTTATTTATTAGTAAGAAAACATAGAGTAGGTATTCTGAAATTTATATTCTAATCACAAATAAGTTCTTGATGAAAATATTCAATATTACACCTTGTAGATTTTATATATAAATAAACTGAACTATAAATAAACTACTATAATTTGAACTTTTAAATTTAAATAATATTTGATGACTTTGAATTTACAAAAGTTAGATCTTGCATTGTAATCACATTGACAATTGAATTAAAAAAAGGGAAAATAAAAAAATTACATAGAAAAAAGAATAAGCCATTATTTGTATTAAGGAAAATTATGAAGAAATTCTTGGTTGCAAAATTTGATTTCCCCCGAAATTTCCGGACACCACGTATGGGCTTAAGATCTCGAGTTACCCAGTTTTTATAAATGATTCTCCTTCTTAATCTTTTTAAACGTGCAATATGTACCGTAAAATACAGCGTATAACGCGCCCCTATACATTCAAGCTGCATTTTTTAATTTTGAAGTATATTCGCCGTATAACGCGAACCCGCTTTTTACGAAGGGCCCTGCAATGTACGTTAGCAATGCTATTTTGTTTTAAAGTAATTTGTTCGAGTAATTATCCAAGGATTTAAAAAAAAAATAGTATACTTCTAGAAAAATAACCTTTTAAGTTTATGTAATGTATAGCATTTCTTTTAAATCAATGTTTGTAGAAGTTTAAGTTTTTTTATGCACATGTCTTTTTTTAATTTTTGAAGTTATCATTTTTATACCTGACGTACAATGCTCACCCGTAAATTTCGATCTTATTTTTTGTGTTTACCGCCGGATTGTATGGTACATAATTTTTATTCATTATTCTTGAACATTCATAATGAATGCCATGATTATGAAACACATGTATTAATCTCTGAGTTTTGGTACCTTATTCCAATTTTGTCATTCTGAGTCTTTATTTAGAATAGGGATCTTCAACCCGTGGCTCATGGGCCACGAATGGCCTGCTGAAGGCATTTTAGTGGCCTCTCATTTGAATTTGAGGCAATTTTTTAAAAAAATGCCTTGTCTGATTTTTGTCGTGAAAAATGCCATTTTTTCCCGTTATTCCTGATATTTAAAACATTTCATTGGTGTGTATGGTATCCGTTTGAGATAAAATTTTCTAAAAATGACGAATTTTTCAAAAATTTCACTGTATTTTAAGTAATTTTAAATATAAAAAAAACTGACGATGCATAAAATCTGACTGTGCATTTTCGGAAAAAGGTAGGCTTTTATCTCTAACAGATTTTCACACACAAAGTATTTTAATTCCAGAGAGACTTCCATTTAACTTTTTTCAAACCGATATATATATATATATATATATATATATATATAAAGGAGAAAAGCGACTCACTCACTCACTGACTGATTGACTCACTGACTGACTGACTGACTAATCACGATATCTCCAGAACTACTCAACCTACAGACTTGAAATTTGGTAGGCATGTTCCTTTCACGGAGTAGAGATCAGCTAAGAAAGGATTTTTTTTTTGCGAAATTCGAACCGCAAGGGGCGTTACGGGGGTTAAAGGGGGTTATAAATAATTGTTTCCATTTTTACACTACTCGAAATACAATCTTGAAATTGGATAAATAGATTCCTTTCATAGAGTAGAGATCAGCTACAAGATGGGCTTTGGGAAAATAGCCCCCAAGTGGCGTTGCAGGGGATTAAGGGGCGTAAAAGATAAATATTTTCGTTTTTAAACTACTAGACTTGCTTGCTTGAAAATTGGTAGGGATGTTTCTTTCATGGAGTAAATATCCGCTACAAAATGGGTTTGGGGAAAATTGACCTCCAAGGGGTGTTGCGGGGGGTTAAGGCGAGATATAAATAATTTTTCCGATTTTTAAACTATTAGACGCACAGTCTTGAAATTTGGTAAGCAGATTCCTCTCATAGGGTAGAGATACGCTACAAAATGCGTTTCGTGAAAATCGACCCCCAAGTGGAATTGCGGGACTTAAGGGGCGTTATAGATAATTACTTCCATATTTAAACTCCTGGAAGTACAGTCTTTAAATATGATAAACAGTATCCTTTCATGGAGTAAAGATCCACTATATAATGTGTTTTATGAAAATCGACCCCTAAGTGGCGTTGCGGGGGCTCAAGGGGCGTTATAGATAATTTTTTCTATTTTTAATTTATTAGACTCACAGTCTTCAAATTTGGTAAGCAGATTCCTATCATAGAGTAGAGATCCGCTACAAAATGGGTTTTGTGAAAACAGACCCCCAAATGGCGTTGCGGGTGCTTAAGGGGGTTCTAGATAATTATTCCCATTTTTAAACTATTAGACGTACAGTCTTGAAATTTGGTAAGCAGATTCCTTTTGTTTTACTGAACCACTACAAAATGGGTTTCGCGAAAATTAACCCCCAAGTTTCATTTCGGGGATTGAGGGGCGTAATAGATAAATATTTCCGCTTTTAAACTATTCGATCTACCTGCTTGAAAATTGGTAGGCATGTTCCTTTCATGGAATAGAGTTCCTCTAACAAAGAGTAAAACAAAAACCAACCCCTAAGGAGGGTTGCGAGGGTCAAGGGGAGTTACAGGAAAAAAATCCTGTTTTAGAATTGTTAGACCTATTTACTTGACATTTGTTAAGCATGTTTCTTTTGTTGAATAGGGATCCACTAAGAATGCATTTGACGGGAATCAGCTCCTGGGGGAGCAGGGGGTTACTGGGACGTGTTGACAAAAAAATTTCCTTTTTTCGAACTACAAGGACTATAATAATGGAATTTGATTTACATTTTTCTTTTGTTGAATTGAAATCCGTTAAAAACGGTGTTCGGGAGATCGAGTCTCAACGGAATTACGGGGGTGGGGAGGGGGTGTGTATTGATAATAAAATTTTTGTTTTTGCTCTAATAGATTTAGACTTGAAATTTGGCTTCCATGTTTATTTTATAGAGTAGAGATCCACCTAAAATTGGTATTGTGGAAATCCACTTGGTTATAGGGTTACGAAAGTGCAAACATCAGTCTATACTCAATTTTAGAGATTATTAGATAGTACAAATTAGTATTTCTGTCCTCTTTTTTTTTATCAAGAGGCGAGAGTTACAGGTATAAGTATATTTTTCAATACAATCGAATTCTTAATGCTAAGACTTAGATATCAATAATTTATATATATAAACAGGATATATTTATAAAACATCATGAAATATCCAGCGAAGCGGGTGGATAACGGCTAGTAGATATATAAACACCATCTCTTCTCTTAGAATCAGTTGTAGTTTTGTACAACAAACGTCCCTTTTTTATATAAACTTCCTGACTATATCATTTTTTTGACAGTCGTGTGGCCCTTGGATCACTGTAAATTTATAGATGTGGCCCGCTAATCATTGTAAATTTATTAGTTTGGCCCTCGAGCATGAAAGTTCGAAGATCCTTAATTGAGAACATAGATTCCCAAAGTGTTTTCTGTGGATCCTTGTGATTGCTGAGAGGGTCCGTAGACTAATAAGATTAATTTTAGAGAGCGTGGACAACGTTAAGAGATCCACAAAAGGTTTAATATAAAATAAAATATATGTAGTCCCTTTCCATTATTATGAAAGTTAAAATAAATTACGGATAATTTTTACGAGTTAAAAATATTTAGAACAAAAAACAAAACTTTTAAAATTAAATTTTTTTATGCAGATATTTTAAGTACAAATAACAAGCGTCACACGATGAAAATAGGTCAATTGTGAGTGCAGCCGCCTATGGAGGTTTAAAAGGAACGGAATCTCACCTCTAAGTGCAATAACTTGTCAAAATATGTCTGCTGTAAATGAGTCTCACATCTAATAAACAATTATGTTTTGTGCACGATTTCGTTATGTGAAATGAATGCAACAAACTTTTCTCAGTTTTGAACAGAAAGTAGCAATACCTTTTGTATTGTTACGAAGACAACCCTCTGATTGGTTCAATAATTTCATTGAAAAGAAGTGTGTTTCTAACCATCACATGTGTGTTTTCATCATCATATTTGATGCAAAAAAGTTATAATTTGAATAAATACTGCTTCACAGATATTATCGCAATGTGTTTTATTTATTCTTCATTTTTACGTTAATATTTACCATTGTGGACAACAAAGTTTAATATATAATTTTTCTATTATGAATTGAAACAAAGTTATTTCATGTGGGGCTCATAAACAAGTGTTTTTAGTATAACAAGTTTTCTAAAAAAAATTTATTTTAAATCAATCCCCATTTTGGTAAACAAAGAAATTTTTTATTTTAGTTACTTTTTTATTAAATAGTTACAATAAATATAAATATGTATATACATATGACAGAATCACCATATTAAGTGACAAAATTGAGAAAGCGATTTTCCTTGCGATTTTCCTTCCTATATAGGGTGTAGGACTATTTTTTTTGTTACTATTTATTCATTCAATAAATTTTATTATTCTAATAAAATGATATAGTATAAAAAGAAATCACATTCTCAAAAATTAGGCCACATTAGGTGGTATTCAAACCCACACCCTATGGATTAGAAGTTCAACGCGCTATCCATTGCGCTACAGGAACACAACCAACGAGTTTCTTTCCTATATATGCTGTTGGACAATTACTTTTGTTTATTACTATTTATTCATTTCTTAAGTTAATTAATTAATATTTTTAAAAAAACTGTATTAACATCAAGTGTCATCCACTACAAGTTTTAAAAAATGTATTTGAACTTGAATGGATGAATAGAAAGTATTTTATTAACGATTGAAAATTTGAAGATATATATATATATATATAGATATATATATATACACACATAGGGCAGTGTTTCTCAAACTGTGGGGCGCGCCCCGCTAGGGATGCGTGATAATCCTACAAGGGGGGCTCGAGTGTATTGAAAATTCGAACACAAAAAATTATTTACAAAAATTATTAATAAGGTGAAAGTAAACAAATAAAATACATTCTGCGTAATAAAAAATAAAATACACATTTACATTGATGTAATACACTTATAAATATATCAGTATTGCGCAATGTATTTTATAATTAATTTAACGATGTTAAGTTAAAACCAAGCTTAATAATTACCAATGACCCTATACAGGCTTGTCATACATAAAATTAAAAACAGAAATTAACACTTGACAATTTGTACGGTTTATAATTAATCCCTTAAATCCCTAAAAATAAGCAAATCCTTTGAAATAAGTAAATCCTTCCAAACACTGCCAAGGTCATTTTTTCGCATTCCAAAGCCTTTGGAATAATTTTATGGATAGCAGTGCACAGAAAAGATAATACTTCGGAAAGACGTATATATACGTCGGGGAATTAACACACTGGTTAAGCGATACGTTTATATACGCTGGTGGCACTAAGAGGTTAAAGTCATACTGTGGGCTTAGCTTTAGAGTATAGTATTGCTGAATTCAACACACACACACATTGTTATTGTATGGAGGGGAGCGCGATGAAAATTATTGTCGAATATTGGGTCGCAAATATTTAAAGTTTGAGAGGCACTGACATAGGGAGAGAGTGAACTAATAGTAAGAATTGAAAAAGGGGTCTGTATGCAAAATAAATTGGGGAATCACTGATTTAGAACAATGTGCTAACGAAAAAAGGTGACTTCGATAAAAAAAATTCTAGAATAATTCATTTATATCAACAAAATGAGAAACCTACTTGTTTACTGAGTGAAATATATTTTTTGTTTTGAAAACACAAACACACTAATTGCATATTATCTTATAGAACGAACAATACAAGCTCATTTATCAGCAAATTCAGTATAGATTTTAAAAACACAGAATTTTTTGGCATCGACTGGAATAACACGTTGACTTGAGGTTGGCAGTGTGACTGCTTGTAGGAACGATAAGGTTTTAATGGATGAGTGATTTGTAATTGTGAGGGATGACGAATTGGTGCCATATATCACTCGACGTAAGTTTTTTACCAAAGGGCATCATCAAAGGCGGTGTTTTTTATGACAACTCTCAAGATGCTTGAAGAATTCTTACAAAAAATATCCGTCGTTTACCAATAAAGTTAGCATCATGCCATCCGTCTTTGTTATAGGTGTCACAACTCTCATTAATGTAAACATTTTGGCATCAATAGAATATATCTAATTTTTTTTAATTCGATGTCATTATTTATTGAATCTTCACTGTAAAATTGATATTTTACGTTTTTACCAAAACTTATGAATGTATACCTTCTTAGAACATTTGGCAGCAGAACTTATTGAAAACAGTCTGTGATAACCTCTGGTTACCCCGTACATCCGAACCCTCCTGTCTATCTGTAAACCCGGCTAGATGTGAAGGAGGAGCTAAATAATCATCACAGACATTATTCCAATCTAATTTGATTTATTAATTCTTATTAATGATTATGAAACAGACACAACACAATTCTAATTAAGGTATATAAACAATGGTAGAGTGCAGAGGTGAGATATTCTAATACTGGGATAATATTACAGACCCTCAACTGATTCTAAGATAGCTTAAATACGCTCAATTACAATTACGCCGCACACTAATAATCAGCTTCTACTTAATCAAGTGTACAGTACCTGAATCCTTAATGCATCGGATCCTTCACGGGAAACTTCAAGCACTTTCTTTGGCTTGATCAAATGACGATGGCTCCACGCTCTGTAATCTTTAATTCCACTGCTTTTCAATCTTCACTAACCACTTCTACTTGCACACAGCAAACGTATCAACTTCAGCTTGTCAACAACTATGTGTCAACAGATCACTTGCTCTCCTCCTTTCCTTCACTTTACTTCACTTAACTTAACCTCTTACTTCACTCTCCTTCAACTCGCGAAAACCGAATTTATATAATATTTCTCATTTACATAAATCACGTTTGGTTTCGCGATGAAGGTTGGTTGAAGTAAATATTTTGTTTTAAAGAGAAAAGAAGAAATTAGTAGAAACGCGTATAGATCCGTCACAAGTCTGTGGCAGAGTCTTCAACCTGGGCTCCCAAGAACTTTGGGAGAGATTCTGCAAGTGATCATATGCTTGATCAAAGCGCCAAAATTTTAGAAAAATTTTAATTCTTTTCAAAGATTGAATTCTTATTTGGTAGTTTGGTTGTAAAAGAAAATATTTTACAGGTAATATAAAATTTTAAATTTCGTAAAAGTCACGAAATTTTTTACGAAACTGAAAGATTTTAATATAAAGAATACAAATATTTTAGTTCCTAGAAAAGATTGGGTACTTTTTACTCAATACAAAAAAATTCCCTTAAATGTATCGATAAAATTTTCTGACATCAACACAAAACTTTGAAGGACGATTATTAATGAGATGATAATTATTTGAATCTGTAGTGAAGTTAAAGCTAAGAAGAATTTGCAGCTCTAATAAGAAAATAGCAACAATTTAAAGTCTTAATAATTAAAAAAGAATTTTTATATTAATTTTCAACCTGTATAAAGTATTAATTTTTTTAACATCAAAGGCAATATTTTTCTTTAATTGCCTTTACAGAAAGTATCTATAACGCGTTGATCTGCTTTAATTATTATTCTGATAAATTGTTCTAAGGATGGGGTGGAGTGTTCCCTGGAAACACCATATAGTTCTGCGGGTTCCGCGAGTCGACAAAGTTTGAAAACAACTGGTTTATAGTGCTTCATAGAAATGACTATCCACCATTCAATTTGATATAAATGTTTCCAAAACTTTTGTAAATAGAATATTTTGGTTGTAACAGATGAAATCTTATAACCGAACATTTATATAAATATCATTGTAAGAAAATATAAAGAGAAGAACTCTGAGTTTGAAAACAGAATGCAACTCAATTTTTGAATTTGTTCTTATTACAGTTCAGTTAATCGTCTAGTTTCTGGATAATAAAGATTTTTGAAAGTATTAGAAAAAGACTAATAAGATAACCAAAGTAATATTTATACAAAATAAAAATTTACATATTACGCGTAAATAACAATTGTATAATAAATTAAATTACCCCCCCCCTCTCCAATTTCCTTCAGGATAACTACATTACAAAGTATTCCAACAAATACTTTTAAATGCAGATGATTAGTAAGAAAAATAAGAGATTACAGTTGAATTAAAGCTTTAATATTTCATCAGTCTTTAGGTTACGTTGCAATCAAAAATCTTTAAAAAGTGTTTCATTATTTATTAATATTGTACTAAAAGCAGTACGAACTATACTGGCATTTCACCATATCATTTTGATATGCAGGCAGACAGAGAATATAATGCATGAGCAAGAATCTTACTCTCTTAATTTCAACACCATGCCAATGTGACAAATTGGAGCCTTGACAAAAGTAAAATATAGTAAATGTTCCTTTTATAATATGTTTCATGCAGAACTTAATTATTTTAGTTCTTTTTGTAATGTGATTTATTTCGCTACTCTTCTAAAAATACAATTCATATAATATAAATTTGCAATTATTTACGTCTGAAAACTTGTTCACGATTTCATAAATTGTACAATCACAACTTCCCATTACAATCGCCCCTTCACTACCCCAAAAATAATAGGATAGCGAAATACACATTCCAAAACTAATAAGGTATTGCAATATAAACCGAAATGAACCAGCCAGTGTAATATATTCTAAAATTAATAGGATAATAAAATATATTAACGAATTTTGGATAAAGAAACATGTATTCTGAAAGTAATAGGGTACTGAATTAAATTAAATACTGGAACCTATTACTTATAAATTACAGTTTGTTACACCTATAGTATGGAGTCATAATCAGTGTTAGCTCCCCAGATTAGTAATATCCGCAAGGCATCCGTCAAAGAAAAAGATGGCTGTCATCGACATAATGAACTTAGCCATAACTCTTCTAATATTGAATAAAGATTTAAGACCTTCTGTCCTTTATTCTTGGAGATGATGCAATTACGAGTTCGCATTTATCACGCACCCCAACGTCAAGGCGGAGATAAAGTTTGGGCGCTTTGCAAGAAGGAATCCAGATTAGTTTCTAAATTGTCTAAGGCAAGAATATGAACAGGTTTCTTTCGGAATTAAATGAACGAATGGCTGGAATGGTAAACATCTCTACTGGTACTGAGAGATAAGACAGTGTTTGTGAATGAGAAAAATTTTGACTTATGCTATATTTTTAACACGCTTTTTTTTATAAGTTTCACTTGTATGTAACGTGGAGAATCTCGATTTTTACCCACTTTAAAAGGTTGGATTAATTTGAAATTTTGCACACTTGACAAGGACCGACGACAATATAATAATTTCAGAATTTTGTTCCCTCGTCCTGATCAAGATGATCAGGAATAACGATTTCCAGATTTGGCGACTAATTCCATATACCAGATTTGGCGATTTATTCATATACCATTTTCAGATGTGGCGTTAAATTCCATATACCATTTCCAAATTTGGCGACATATTCCAAATTTAGCGACTAAAAGATCTAGGTGAAACCATAAAAGCAAATAAAACAAACAAAATATTCTTTATGAGAGATTGGGGAGGTCGGGTGCGTCAGCTATTTCTTACCATAATATAAACAATTGTCTAGTTTTACTGAAAATAGAAATAAAAAGAAAGACTCGTGTATGTGAAAAAAAATGATTTATGTTCTAACTGCTAAATAGTCTTTATTTTTATAAAGCAATACGTTTAGAAGTGATGATACGAATTAACATTATAGCAATAGGTTTAAAAGGTGATGTACGATTGACACTTAATATTTCTTCTTTACACACTTTGATTAGTGTGACGTATATTTATAGAAAAGGAATCTTTGAAATATAACATACGGGACTCATCTGTGGCCCAGTAAACGGAGAGAATAAATACCCTCGGACCCATTAATTAATAACCAGTGAAGAGCAAGACGAATTCCAGCAGCCACAAAATTCCGGCTCCAAACATCAAACTCAAGGATAATTTCAACAATGAATAAATGATAGCTTAAAAAACTAAAAAAAAACGCTTTTATTGTAGATCGAACTAAAAAATGAAAAATAAATTATAGTTAAAAAAAACAAAAAACTAAAAGACACGCTTTTATAGAAAATCGAACTAAACATTAAAAAAAAAAAATTCTTAATATAAGAATAAGATGATGAACGAGAAAATTCATGTCATTGGGGGTAAAAGCGTGGAGTGTTTTGTACTATATTTTTGCACTAACTCAGCATTTCGGAATAGAACTAGTAAGAAGAAATTATGAAAATTAATATAGAGCACCTCACACTTTTACCTCAATGACATTTATTTTCCCTTAATCATTTCATTCTTATATTAACAATTATTATTTTTTATTTTTTTGTTCGATTCACTATAAAAACGAGTTTTTTAGTTTTTTAAAACTATAATTTATTTAAATAATATTTGAAGCAACACATTAGACTTGTGCGTAGTTCACCAATTGCAAGTAGACGTAACTGTTCATTTTGACCAGTGGTGCTCAAATTTATTTGTGCTTATGAATCCTTTTTTAAAAACTTATCCACGAACCCCAAGAGAAATACTGAAAATATTCGAATCTAAGCCGCACCCCTAATTCTCAACAAGTTTGTGTGAGAAATGAAAAATAGTGTTAAATGGTTTATCGATATCCAATTTTACGAAATTAAAATAAATTTAAAATGAGAACTAATACGATGTGAACAATTAGTTATTTTACCAGTGTATCAAAATTTTAAATATATGCATGAACCTGTAATTGTTCTAATTGCCCCATTCAACGAATTTTTTCCTTCGATTCTAAGCCTCACTCGAGTTTCAGTAGGTAACATTGGGAAAAATAGATTCGAGTATACACGGTAATTCCGTTTAAATGCATAACAGAAAATTACAAACTTAACAGTGATGTTCTGAAAATGATAACGAAAATGATATTCATAAATATTGTATATTATATAATAAGGCTATTTCATAAATTAATTTTAACAAAGGTTACAAGTGTTTGGTTAATAAATTTATATACAAAATATCAATTGTATTTAATACTTAAGTAACGTACCTTAACAAATAGAAATAAGAAGCAGGGCTTCGAACCGGAACTGAACCGAAAACCGGAAAAAACACGGTATTTTGGTCGGAACGAAAACCGGAACTGAACCTGTCACGAGTTTATTAACAAATCCTCTTGGGGAAAAAAGGTCTTTAAAATTTATTTTACTGAAAACCTTCCTGCGAAGAAGATGTGAGTATGCAAATTAAATTTTGTAAATAAAGATTAAACTTTTGAGTTAGATATTAGGAAGAGAGAGGGGGGGGGTAGACTGCTACGGCTAGCATTAATTGATTAAACGTAAAGTAGGGCGTGGATGCTTAGTAGCTGAATATCGTAATATTAAAGTTGACGATTTGTCAATTAGGAATCAAATTAGATAAAGTCGCTATAAAAGGGAATCTAAAGGTATTGCTTGGACGTAAATGATCTGTTTATAGTCTTCCCGTATCTTGTCTGCCTCACTATTGTAATTCACATTTAGAATTTGGGTGCATCTCTAGACTTGGTTTATAGATTTTGCGTTGTTGTTGATACTGAAAATAAATCGCAATGATTTTGGAATATGGATAGTCTTCCTTCCGACCGCCCGTTCGAGTTTGTGAGGGAAGAAAAAAAAATATCGGTTCATTTTGGTTCGATATATTTTCAGTTACTTTGTTACTGTAACCAACTTATCGATAGTTTCTAATTGTATGTCAGCCATATAATTATCATCATTGCATGTACATTACTTTTCGATTTCCTGTTTTGATGCTCGCGAGTTCTTTTCTGTTACAGTTTCGCTCGGAAAATTTTGTAGAAGGCAGATTTAATTCAATTGAATGAACTAGAAGTATAGGTAATTCAGGATAAGAATATACATAAAATAAAATTAATCATTCGGAACTAAAACGAAAACCGGAGCTGAACCAATTTTTTTTTTTTAGTTGAATTGGAACGAAAAAAAATTAGGGTTCAAAACTTTGATACAAAGAATAATACTGCTTTCTGTTCAAAAACTAAGAAAAATTTGTTACTAAGTTATTACATGTGCGGTGAGATTCTGTTTCTATTTAAATTTGGCCGCACCCTTAATCGGCCTGACTTCCACCATGCGACACTTGTATTTTATGGATCTATCTATAATATGTTGCCCTAGCTTGTTGGGTGAGCTGGTTCGAACCCGGCCCAAGTCAGTGGATTTTCATGATGCACAAAAATCATCTGCGTCCATGTCGTATGATTGATTATACGGCGTGTAAAAGATCCCTAAAGAGTCTGTTTGCCTTGGGTGCTCTCGACAAGATTAAATAAGTACGGTTAGGCATCGTAAGAGCTCAGGTGCCTCCCTCTGGAGAGGAAACTGGGCGCCCAAATTACTTGCGGTGATTGATATTCCACTTATATGGTGCCTTTCTAAAAAGTGATTCCAGCTCCCGGAGAATGTACTAGGCCTGCAACGGTAAAACACCAATCCGCAGCCCATTAGAAATAAAAAACATATTTTACTCTAAAGTTTATTTTTACATTTATAACGCAATTTTATACTTTATAATAAACCTTTGCGCGAACTCTTAAAAGTATCCATGCACTCCCCAATTAATTTTAATTTACCACAATCCTCCCAAGCAGTCGCAAGGATTCACAGGGGTCCGTGAACCACTTCACTTCACTCATTGTCGGATTTTTAATGCTGAAATAAATTTAAAGCTAAATTTATGATTCTTGATTAGTTGTGTAATGATGCACGTGATTGAGACTGTAATATTTGGTCATTGAACTCGGAAATTTTATTTAATGGGACTATTGTAACAGGACAAATGAGATCCTGTGATCCTCAAAAATATTTCTTCTAAATCATTAAATCCTAAAATGAAGCCTCAACATATTTTTTTTATAAAAAAAAATCACCTAAATAAATCGTTACCGAATAATCACCAAAAATTATTATTTTTTGAAGAAGGCTGGCCTGGAAAAGGCTTCTTGAGAAGGCTAAGGCTCACCTTGGGCTGTCGAGCCACTGAGGAAGAAAGGAATTTAATAATATTTTATTCCTTTTCCTTAGGAGCGTCAGAAAATCAGGATTACATATGTGCGAGTTTTATATCCACTCTTCGAATTTCTACGCAACATGGTGTAAGATGCGAAAGTAGGTTTAGATTTCAGTTTTAGAAGTTACCATTGCTTGACATGTACATTTGGTTAAGTCAAGATTCGAGCAGAATCATTATTTCTTTTGTGAATCGCAACTAACAAAAGACAGGAGTAAAAGCGTCTGACAACTGCCCCTGTATAATGGGAATTTCTCTCACCTTAGTTGTCATATAGGTAAATAGGAATTCAAATAAAATGCCCCAAACACAACTTCCAAGATCAGCAACAGCTTATACTCCTTAATGGATATCTTCCCCTTGATGGTTACAGTAGAAGCTGCACAGCTTAACCTACTAATTATAATACAATACTTGCCTCGGGATCTAAGGCACCCAAAAGAATCACAACTGGTGACATAAAACGACTAAGGTGAATGCATAAAATAGACCCATCTCAACTAGAGACTGCAGATGGTGTCAAAATAAGTAGTACAAACTACAAACATTATAAAAGAAAGCATTATGCAAAAATGACTGCACATAAATTGTAATTGTGGTTGGAAAAATACTTTCTATTATATAAAAAGCTCTTTCCCAGCTATTTGATATTTGCTGGCATATTCTAAGTTTCAACAGCCATTTAATTTATATAGTTTGGTTAAATTAAAATTAAATTTTGCTGAATTAATCAATAAGTTCACATAATGATCTATAACAACCTACACTTTTAATTTCAAATTTCAATCAACACTTAATGCCATTGCATATAAACCTTTAGGTTTCAAATTTGCACGCTTCTTTCAGAGGCTTAACTTCTTTATGTAAAAACTAGATTTACCAATCCGAAACACAAGAGAGATTTTTCTTCTCTCCAATAGAATTAACAGTCTTTGGTAAATATTGTGGAAACTTTCTGTTAGAATCGCCTTTGCTATCGTTTTCTATTTTCAATTCTTCTTATCTCATTTACTCTAACACCTTTTCTCTCTTTTTTACATTGATAGCAAAACAGATGAGTACTGGTTTTTTTTATGGATTAAAGAATATGTCAATAAAAACCAAATATCGTCCTCGTACACACATAAAACCGACCAACCAAATTTCTACATTGTGTTGTTTGAAAATCTGAGGTTGCATCAGACCTATGGAGGGGTAAATCCTGTTATTCTTCAAGCTGGTTTTTAAGCAAGAATAAACCTCTCAACCTCTTAAGGTATCCGACAACTTTTTTTTTATAGAAAATGGAGATATGTGGATTTTTTGTTTTTTTTAGATTTGTTTAGTACATTTCAAGAAAAATATGATAAAATTAAGAACAGGAAAAGAAATTATTATTACTAAAATGGGAAAAAATGGGTAAAAATTTACAAAATATTACATACACGCGGCCCATTACGTACCAAAATTTTATGAATCAAGTTTCAATTTTTCAATTCTGATGTGCTGCTATGTTATTCAGTTTTGAAATGAACTTCGGAATAAGAGATATTTTAATTTTTACAAAAACTAGAGCACTTTATCTTAGTTATTATATGAAATTTCTTAAAAAACAGTAATTATATTAACATAAGGATTGTAAATTTTGTAATAAAGTAGTGATTGATAAATCTGAAGGTTAAGACACTTCTACTATTATACAGAACATACACAAAAAAATTCACTTAATTATTTTCAAAACCTTTTCAGCAATCGCTGGCCCCGTTTGAGCCTTTTAAAAAAAACACATTTGGAGTAAAACGCATTTAAAAGTATGACATCTTGCTTAAAATAATTGCATCTGCTTTTACTAAAACACTTGTAATTCTTGTTCCAGTGAACGGAAAATAATAAAATTGGTATTTTTATAAAGCTAATAAGATGGTCTATAAAATTCAATCATAAAAAATTGTCAATTTTTGGCAAAAATCACAATTTTAGGGTAGTCGGATACCTTAAACTTGGGCTACTAATTTGTGACTACTTCAAAGCCGGAGAGTACAAGGATGTATAAAATGCATATGTATGTGAAGGTTGCTTTTTTGTAGTTGCTGTTAAGAATTTTTTTTCGCGCGCGTTAGTGTCAAGGATTTAGAATTCTTAAACACTAACAACAAACAATGCTGAAACGTTGCCATTTAGTTTAACTAATTCTTAAACTTAACAATGAGCTCTATGTGGTGAAAAAGTACATGTCTAACTGAGCAAAGTCTCTTGCCAAATACTTGTTAAAAACCTCTACGCAAAATAAACGATTTTGTTGGCGAAGTTAGTAGTATCAAGATCAATGAAACAGATGAGTATGCTCTGAATGTTAGTAAACAGCATAAAGTTTTGAGTCACGAAGACACACAGTAAGCAGTTGGTAACATTATTTTTTAAAGAATAAAGAACATTTGCCACTGGAATTTTTCTCTTTAAAGCAGAGAAAAACTCTTACTGAATGTGTATTTCCAGGGGACGGAAACCTTACAGCTGAGACGTGCCAAACCAATCTACCAATATGATTCAGTGTGCCACACGGTAGGATATTTTTGAAACAATTCGAATCCCGCGATAATGCATGCAGAGTTAAAGAATAGAAATCAATAATATAGATATTTACAGTTTTATTCTATATTAATTTTGCACCATTTAAAGATATTTATTAACATAAAAGTAAACAGCATAAAACATAACGATTTCTTCAACAAAAATAAAAAAGTTAAAATTTTACTTCTATATATATAAAAAATGGATGTTTGTACACATGAAATCGCTTCACTCCAACACCATTCAATCGATCACTATGAAAATTGGCATGTATATGTATTTTTTTTGTGGAGAAGAATTTCGTGCTATCCTCTTCGTTGCAGCTCCCCACCAGTTGACGCTTCAGAAAAGCAACTTCTGTACCATTCAATCAATCGCCAAGTTGCCAACGAGGTCGCCAAAAAGGATGCCAACTTGGTTCTATCACCAACATTTCGCTATGTTTTTATTGAATCGCCATTATAATGTAAGGAGCGACGTTGCTTGTGAATATTACAATTTTATCGTAAAATAAATACCACAGAAAGTAATATATATTAACGTATCACACATCTAGATATAAATTATTTACACTATTTTTAAGCGTTCATTACACAAAATTTATAACAATGTGTTATTTTTGCTGAGCAGAGATTTGCTTAGGAAGGTGTTTTCAAAAATCCACAAGAGATTTACGGGGCAAAAACCTTTTTACAGCTGTGAGACCTTCAGACTTAAAAATTTAACAAATATGGGTTTTTTTTTGTTGTTGTTCAGCTGAGATATGCAAAAAAAATTTTTTTTATTTGCAATTAACGTAAAATGAACTCATTAAAAACTTCTTTATCCTTCAACCTGTATTGTTTAATTTTTCAATTCACCCGAGCATAGAACGGGTATACCAGCTAGTATATTATGTATTCTTGAATATATTTATTAAAATAAGAAATAGACAACATAAAATATAAGCGTTTCCCTTCATTATAGTTAAATAGAAAGACAAATAAAAAATTTAACACGTATCAGTGCACTTTACTTTCATATTGCAAAATCAGGAGTACTATTTGTGACTTTAATTTGACACGATTTTGTGTATTCAGTTGAACAATTTCTTTGCGGACTCGAAATATTTTTCAGATATGAGGAAAGATTTTTTACTTAGATATGTAGAATCAAAAGTGGAAAGCAGAGTGCATGCAATTTTCTCACTTTTAACAATTGAATTTGTCCAGCAATGACATTCAATAATGTACAAAATAGCTGTAAATTTATCTTTACGCGCGAGTTATCTCTTTCAGATTTTTTCGTAATTCCGTAAATGTCCATAATTTGAAAAATGTTTGTTAAATAAGGTTCATTACAAATTTATCATCTTCCATCCACTCAAAAATTGACAAATTTGTAGAGCTGTGCAGAGTTCCACTGAGAATTGTACAACGTGCTTCATGAGGCCCGCATGCCATAGGTTACTGACCCAGGGCGTATATTATTGCATAAATTTCAATGGGTTATTTTAACAATGGGTAACCAAATGGGTTAACCAATGGGGGAATTGGTTATATAATTGACTTTTTCTACACAAAATGTGTCGTAAAATATTTTTGAAAGACGAATTGATATTCACACACTGGACTTGTGCATCACTTATAGCAATTTTGATCCCATTCAGATTATTTTTTGGTGTGCTTTTATAAAGAAATAAAATGTATTACTTATTTTTAATCAAATTTTTTATATATAGTTCATGTTATTAATTAGTTTTCTATGTAAGGCAATTATATAATATGAATAATTTTCCCCGGAATATCAAGCGTCTACAGGCAATTTCCCTTTTTCTATTCAACGCAGACAACGCTTTTCATCAAAGAGCTAATTTGAATTACCCTGCTAAACGTTTATAGTGCAGATATCCTAAAAAAAGGCAACTGAAATTAAATGCCATCTCCTAGTTACATATGATTAAACAGGAAACAAAAGAATGGCTTAATAACCATCATTATTAAACGGGTTTTTATATCCAGAGATATATGATAAAAACACAATAAAAGTGTTTTTTTTTACGCTGGACGTTCATCCTTGGAGAATATGATCCATAAAATGAAAGAAGAAAAGTACGAAAAAATGACGCCAGAACTGGCGCGCGCAGTTTTGCATTTTTGTTACTACATTATAAATGGCCGTACTAAACTAGTCTTTTTTCACGAACTTTCTCTTGACAAATGATGTTTAAATTATTACGTCACTACTAAAGATACGACCGGACCATAAATATGTCAAATAAAAGACATTATGATGATTTTATTGCTGTTTCAGAGGGTTGAAAAATGAGTCTCAAGTTGATACAAAGTGTATATTTTGATGTAAATGGTTATAGAAAGTATAAATATTTGTTACTTTATTTCCTGAATGATTACCATCCATAAAATGGTTTTTTGGAATTATGTATATAATATATCTAACGATTCGTATGAAGCGTCATAAAGAATTGCAAAGAAACGATGCAAATATAACATTTTTCGTGAATACAGATTCTAATAAAAAATATGGCTTTAAATTATTTTGTTTCTAGCCCAGATATGGAATATTCAAGATAAATTGTTTAGAATGTCACAATAGAACTCAGGCAAACAAAAAAAATAGACCAGGCATGATGCCAAAATTCGAATTGGAATAAGAAAACAAGTGACAGATTCAATGGGAAAGATAAATAAGTAAAAATAATACCGTAAGGAAATTTTACAGATATGGTAAAAATAAATATATAACTCATCTTTAGTTTATCTTCGACATTTTTATCAGATTTTATTGGTAGGTTAAGGGTAGGGGAAATTTAGTAGCCAAACTTGAATTCGATTATATTTTTTTTCTAAAAGAACAAAGGAAGCTATTAGATATTATCCTTAGACTATAAACTATTAGATATTGAATCCATATGTTTGGATCTTCTTTATGAAAAATGGCGCTATTTGATTATGCCTCAAACTTGTGAAGTGTGTCGCTGGAAAACTTTTAGTGTAGTTGTATATAACCAGCATATGAAATTAAACTTATTAATTGCTTAACAGTATAATAATATTATTTACGCACGCACTAGACACAGAAACTCACAACACAAGCAAGTAGACTGTAAAACACTGAATTTTATTTACAAAACATGCACTATATAAAGGAACAGGCACGCCGCCTATCGATGACATCATCAAAAGAAAGGCGGGGCGTTAACAAATATCGCAATACGAAACTGCATGAGAGAAATTACATTCTTGCAACAATAAAAAAAAGAGGAAATGTTAAATAGTTTTTATGAAAATTTGAAACTTTCATTTGTGTTGTTTCACCTGTGTTTGTTCAGTTTTGATGTAGAATGCATTCCTAAGATCATACAATTTTTTTTGGAGAATCTACTTTGATACAAAGTCCCCGGAATCGAAATATTATATAAAGAGTGAAATTTGTACAAGCGTTAACAAAAAAGCTGCGCATGCGCTACGTTGCTGTCGGAAGGAAGGACTACTTTTTTGTCTTTTTTAAAATTACGATTATTTTTTTTTCTCACCGAAATCAGACAGAAAATAATTACAGAATCTGAAAGATCACTTATTTCGCCACGATACGGTATAAATTATTTTACAAAATAACGAAAGTTTGGCATTTTTTTGCGATTTTTTTTAAAATGAATCAATATTGAAGCGTTTGTATGAAAAGAGTTTTTCAATCGTTCTGTAACGGATTTCTTACCATTGTAATGAAGAGAAATTCTTTACTGAAAAAGTTCATACTTCGTTCTTTTAGTGATTTAAAATATAAAATGCCGAAAATTTCTTTTTTTGTTTTGCAATTTTTCAAAAAATACTCAAAAAATTCTAACTAAAAATTACAGATTTTTAAAGAGTTTTTGTGTTCTTCGTCTAATACTCTTTTTACAAAAAATCATTTATAAAGTTTTTTTCTTGCATTTTTTGTTTAAAAAATTACCTTTATTTGTTATCTATGTGGGAAATTTGGAAAGTATATTAAAAAACTAAGGGCCCTAAAAAAAAATTAAAACTTTAAAACAATTCGCAAACTAAGTTAACTAGCGTTTTAGCGTAATTGCCGACGAAAGCCAGTTTTCGAGCCAAGCGACACTTCATGTCTTAGCTCTTTTGACAAAGAAGTTGACTATAACAACTGAAAATCACCAAATTTGGTGGTATGTATTTAACACTGTTTTGGTGCGTTGAATAGCAAATTAACGAAGCAATTAATCAAAAATAAACTTTATTTCAACAACACAGCCAATAAACTCTGTTTGAATATTCCCTTTGTAGAGGTAATATTAGTACAATTTTTAAAATCAGAGCTTAATTTGGATTTTGTTTCTGGTAGAGCACTGGGGACGACTAGGTATGGTACAACCAATGATGCGATGTTTTCACGATTCGTAAATCAAGTATCTACCGTCATTTACGTATCATACTTTAGTTATCACAAGCCTCTTGTCACAGTGACTAATAATGGCGAGAGAATGTAATCAAAACTCACAGTAATATTAATAATGAAGTAAATCAATATTTTTAACAATATACTCACATACTATGAGTAACAAATATTTATGTAACATAATTGAGGTATATTATTTCATATATATATTATTTTACGAATCAATATGAAAAAGGTGAATAGAATAAAGAAAATGCACGCATAGTTACATTATTATATGAGATGCGTTTATTTACCCTGTTTGTCTACTATTTAATCAAAGACAACCGTACTTAAGGAGTAAACTCCGGTTGTGCGTCGGAGCCGATACATACAGTTTTTTGCAGTAAAAACCTTTATGTAAAATGAAAAAAATATCCGGTACTTGCGCACTTTTTACCGTCGACCAATTTCTCATAATCAAAAGAATATCCAAATGCCCCGATTTGTTACCAACAGCGGAAAACCGTTCTCGTGCATATTCAAATAAAATAATTACAAAGATTGCCACATTTGTGGCGGCATTTTTTATATTGGTGACATCTTTTACTTGGCGAAATTGGTCCGGCACCAAAAATCCTAACTCCAGTATTTCAGATTTTCCATGCTCCAATTTTATAAGCGAATTTAAGCAGTTTCAGTTTTTGATTTTCGAAAGTATTCAGTTTCTTTTTTCAAAATTATTTCTTAGGATTCTTAATTTTTTAAAAAATTTAAAATATGTTCTAAAATTCGAAAATCCTTCATAATTTTTTATTTTTGGTTTTACAAGTAAAGTTAACAGCACGTTATTTTTTAATAGTGAGGATAAAAAAAATCCAATCTTATGTCCCCATGCGAAATTAATCACCAAATATTTACCCAGTTATGACCAACTACTTGATATCATTCTAACAAGAGGAATCGAATTGCAACTATTTATCGAAACTCGTCAAAGGTCGCCAATGGCACGGGTTCTTGAGTAAGAACCAAAAACTTTTTTCTGGGATTTTGGATGTCATTGTTAAGGCATTTATATTTATCTTTTGTTTAAAATAATTAAGATAAAATTAACACTTAATTTTCATGGTGTCATATTTTTTAATAGTTATACCCTTTGACCGCTTTGTAAAATGGGAATTGGTGATACTTTGCAAAGGTTAAAAATAATTAATTATTCTATGTTTATCAGTTTTAAGTTTGCTTTTCATATTCTGTTTTTTTTAATTGAATGATAGATTTGTTTTAGCATTCTACTTTTAATTACACTGGGAATATTTTTTGTTACTTTTCCGTTTCGCCAGTGCAAGCAATAATGTTGCCAAAAATGACACAACCAACGCCAAATGGAATATTCCCGCTGGTAACCTTTTACCACCACATTTTCAAAACAAGTAGCGTCAGTTAATCAGTTAAGGGGTCTGAGGGGTGTTAACAATTTTTTTTTTCGAATTTTCGAAAAAAATATATCTTGTTCTTCATTTTTTTCTGAACATTTTGATACTAACCACGTGACAATACTCTAAAAACTTCGAAAGTTATTCAAAAAATTGCAAACAGCAATTTAGTCATAACAACTTTTAAATGGACACATGCCACGCCCATTTATTTTTAAATTTATGCATACCATTTATTTTTTTGTTTTTAATAAGCCTCATGAAATATTTTAAGCGCTTGAGTTGATCAGAAGGAAGCCTGCAACTCAACACATTCATTCTGCTGTGTTTTGATTCTCTTGTGTTTACTTTAGTACACGTTTTTTTAAAACGCTTATCTAAAGCGAAGATTTTTGTTGTTTTATTCTGAAAAAATCGTTGGGCATGCCCCAGGAAAAGATTTAGAGGAAATAAATATTTAAAGGTAAGTGACTCACATGTTACAGATATGAAAGATACGAGGAAGTGTGTAGAAATGAAAAGTACAAGTAAGTGTGCTGAAATGAAAAATGCTTCTAGTAAAAAACTTTCAGGAATTCTGACTTCATTAAAGTCAAATCTTGTTAAGGTAAGTGAAAACTTTAAAGAATATCGTATTTTTGATTTTATTTAAACCTTTAGCTCTATTTTGTCAGTATCATGGTGTTTAAAATGTCATAAACCATTAACAATTAATGAAAAATCCACTCGTGGTTTATGTTCGAATTTTGAAATACATTGTAAAAAATGTGGGAGTATTTGTACTTTTTCAAGCTGTGAAAACATTGGGAATAAAAATAATGCTCCAGAAATTAACAGAAGATCTATTTTAGCAATGGGATGCATAGGTCAAGGTTTAGAGTCATTAAAAACCTTTTGTTCTGTAATGAGTCTTCCTAATCCTGTTGAACAAAAATCATATGATGTTATTAATAATAAAATTTCACTTGTTATGAAGGAAGTCACCGAAGAAAGCATGAACAGGGCAGCTGTCGAAGAAAATTCTTCGTTACCTGATAACATTTTAACGGTAAGTGGTGATGGAACCTGGAAGACGAGAGGACATTCATCGTTGATTGGAGTATGTACTCTAATGGGGCCGAAACAGGTAAGGTTTTGGATAGGGAAGTGTTGTCCTCATTTTGCAAATGAAGCGACAGTTATAAAGGGGTAAAGTTTGGTATCAAGTACAATAAATTGCAAAGAGCGCATAAGATTTCACGTAGAAAAAATTATTCTGGCTCTGCTGGTAAGATGGAGGTTGACGGGATGTTGAGGATTTTTAATCGATCAGAAAAGCTTCACAACCTGAAATATTCGAACTACATAGGAGATGGCGACACAAAAACATTCAATGCCCTTTCTGAAAGCAATCCATACGGCTATGACCATCTTATTCAGAAAATAGAATGTGTAGGCCATGTGCAAAAGAGAATGGGTACAAGACTTAGGAAGCTTAAATTAGTATATGGTAAGAAGAAATTATCTGATGGTAAAACTATAGGCGGTAAAGGTAGGTTAACTGATAGTTTAATTGATAAACTTGCGCATTACTATGGTAATGCTATTCGATGCAATTCTACTAGTGTAAAGGAAATGCGGAAAGCCATTTGGGCTGTTTGGGGTCATTCTTGCAGCACCGATGATGAACCGATGCACTGATTTTGTCCTACAAATCCAAATACATAGTGCCGCATAATGCCGCAATTAATAATAATTTACAAAATTATAAACACAAACCCTCAGTTGCGAAAGCTGTTCGAGATGTAATTAAGCCTGTATTTGCAGACTTATCTCATCTGGCACTCCTGAAGAAATGCTTAGGAGGTAAGACACAGAATCCTAATGAAAGTTTAAATTCATTAATCTGGAAGTTTTGTCCTAAGACGATTGGTTCTAGCCTTCAGATTGCAGAGATTGCTGCAAATCTAGCAACCAGCATTTTTAATGATGGAAATCAAATACTTATTAATATTTTAGAGAAATTTGGCTTAAAAATTAACAAAACTGTTTGTGTGTCCCTGGCTGAACGTGACAATCGTCGGATCTTTACGTCAAGAAAGAGGAGCTCAACGTCATCGTTTGAAGCTCGCAGAGATAAAAAAAAATTAAATAGAGTACAGAAATTGAGCTGTTTGAGCAACAGGAAGGCATATCCTATGATCCTGGAGCATTTTAGCATGTAAGTTTTAAAATTTATTTTCTCAAATTCAATTTAAAACTTTAAAGCCTTTTTTCTCAGTTTGTGTTTTTTTCACTTACGCGCATTGCGTTTCAAAAACTATCATACTTTGATGCATAAAACTTTACAGAATTATAAACTCTATCATAATCTTTAAATCCTAGCTATTTATAGTATTACATATTTGTAATTTTTTGAAAAATTTCAAAAAAAATAAATTTTTTGAAAAAAATTTTAAAAATGTAATTTTTTAATTTTTTAAAAATATTATTTTTTATTCTTTTTATATCTAATCGCTACCATCTAATAAGGATATATTTGACTTTATAAATCAACTTATTGCTAGTAATTAGAATTATTATTTCAGAAAATATCATGCGCGTCGTAAAACTTACTATTTGTTTCTTACAAAAATTTTTCTTATATTTATGTGCTTATTATTTTTAAAATTATGATTATATTTTAGACATTTTATACTTTTTTGAAACTTTATTCCTTTATAAAAAATGTGTAAAAGAATCAAATTATTTCATTTTAACCTCAAAGAATTATTTCTAGTCGAAAATTGTTCATATTTTGTGCTCTCGAAACATTTTTAACACCCCTGAGACCCCTTAGTCTTTTTCATAATACATAGAAAACGGATGAACAATCAACAAGAACTAGCATTTTTTTTTTTTACACTTTTGTGTGTGAATATTGTGTGTTGTCGCCATTAAAGGTTGCTTGGCGAGATTTGAGCCAAAAACGAAACGGGAAAGTACCCACTTTTTAACTAAGTTATGTAAAATGTTTTTACAATCATTGAACATATGTGAAATTATAAACATAAAAATAAAATAGTTTAAATGTATTCGTAATTAATTTTAAAATATATTAAATAAGATTTAAATGTTAAAAATGCAATAACATGTTAACACATTTGCTCTAGGGTAATACCAGTTTAACTGAGTGGATCAGCCACAATTGAGAAATATATTTTCTGATTAATTTTTATAATAAATATAGCGAATCCTCCCTTACACAATTGGCGAATAGTCAAGTGGTTTGGCGGTTTGTATATCTAGTATGCAATCTCAAATATGTAATATCTGGTTTACAAATCATATATAATCTCTAGATGTCTGAAAACACGATGAAAATATTGCCAGATTCAATAACAAAAAATACATTCATGTAATCGTCATTGTTAATTCATTTCACTTCGAAAAAACTTAGCGGTCCTTAAAAATGGTTTTAGGATTTGACACACATGAAAAAAAAAAGACAAATCTATCTCTCCGTCTTTTTTAATTCCTCTACTATTAGATCATTCTCTCTATATATTTATTTATATACATGTATATTTATCTTGTTCAAATTTTCAGTCGTTAATAAAATATTTTCTATTTATCCAATCAAGTTCAAATAAATTTTTTAAACTTGTAGTAGATGACACACTTGGTGTTAACACAATTTTTTCAAATATTAATTCATTAATTACCGGTTAATTAATTTAATTAAATTAATTATCGGTTTTCGACGCCCACTTAGATTCGTTTCCATTGTTGTAACGATGTAACTTTTAAAACAATGACAAAAGTTGGCGTCGAAAACCGGTTTTTCTGCCAAACTAGCCAAACCGGGCGTGCATTGTTACAACAATGCAGACAAATCAAGCTCTTTTTTCAATTCCTACTATTATAGTTCACTCTCTCTCTCGCTATATCTTTATATATAAAATAAATTAAAAGTAAAAAAACTTTTTTAAAAACAAGCTTTTATTTAAACGCGCTAAAAAGAATAAAATGAATTTTTCTTTAAAATTTTTTTACTATCAACTTATAACGTCATTACACAATTTATATAATATAAAAGCTTGTTGCAAGATTAAAGCACTCTTATTTACTTAGTTTGAAAATTTTAAGAAATTGAAATCAGTCAGATCAAGTTATTTAATTTACTTGTTTATCTGCAGAGGTAAATCTCGCTACAAGCTTTTATATCATATAAATTGTGTAATGACGTCATAAGTTGATAGTAAAAAAATTTTAAAGAAAAATTTATTTTATTCTTTTTAGCGCGTTTGAAAAAAAGCTTGTTTTTAAAAAAGTTTTTTTACTTTTAATTTATTTTTTACTTTTTAGTTATCACTGGACAGGTTTCTTAGTCTGTTCATCTCATTCAACGCATCATTGTTGCTAGGTGTTAGCCGGTTATTTTCGAACAGTCGAGCTAAATGAATTCTCGCAAAAAGGGTACTAGACGAAAAACACAATTTTTTCTTAAATGCGTAAATTTTAAGCAATTTTTTCAATCTTCATACAGATCTTGGGTAATATTATCCTACACACGAAAAAAAAGTTTTTTATGAGATTTTCTTCATAAATGACAAAGTTATTAAATATTAAAATGTTGAGTATTTTTTGAAAAATCGTAAAAAAAAATTTTCGACATTTTATTTTTTAAATGACTGATTCTAAGAGAGCAAATCATGAGCTGTTTTAGTACGGAATGTCCATTCATTTAAACAAAAAAAATTCATGCGCGTCGATTTAGACATTATTTTCATAAAAACGCATCGATTTTGACTTATTTAAAAAAAATCGTAAGAAATACAAATATTATTATTTTGTAAAAAACATTATACCGTATCGGGACGAAATAAATGATCTTTCCGATTCTATAATTATTTTTTGTCTGAGATTCATAGATTAACCTCTTAAGCGGTCAATTTTTTGACCAAAAATGTTCCCAAAAAAAGCCCATTTTTTAACTGCATGTAACTAAGCAAAATAATTAACAGAACGCGCGAAAATGGAAGACTTTTATTTTAATCTCCAGTTTAAAATTTTACTCACCTTTTTTTTTCCCTATAATTTTTGAACACAAAAACCCTTAAATGTTTGCTTTTAATAAGTACATTCTGCGTACTATGAAGAATATTTCACATATATCTTAAAATATATTTTCTTCCACTTACCAAAAAATTTCATGTTCATACCTCTTTTTCATACGATTGATAGGATTTCATGTGTGTGTGCGCATATTTATATGCACACACAATATGAAGAATAGTGTAACACTAAATCTTATATTCCAATAGGGATAGAGATAATATCGACTTCTTTGGATTATCTATCCATTTTCCTTTTTCTTAGGCAACACATTGTACATTGCCTTGTACAATCCCTGTTCCTTATCCAATATTTTCAAGAATATATATTCTTGCCTTCAGTGAAAAATTCTCACCTTCACCACTACCAAAATTCTGAATGAAGAGTAGTTCAGTACCATGGACAAACTCTCTCTCTCTGCATCTCCTAAAGACACACTATACTAATAACCTTATTATAGGAATAAAAATGTCTGTGTAAATAAAATATAGAAAGAAAAAATTTCGGTACCTGTACAGCGCACGGGCAAACCGGTTGTGGCTAACTTTCAGTAGCCCGTAAGGTGTACGGGCAAACCAGTTAAGGGGTTAAAGTTAGAATTTCTATAATACTCCATCTCAGTTTAACTTGGCAGCGTTGAGAAAGGTATACAATGAATGTACCAATCTACTTGAAAAATAGCTCTACTTTTTTGTTTTGAATTTAAATCCAAGAAAATAGATAGAAATTTGTAAAAAAATTTGCATATGTTGTAGAAGTTAGATTATTTTTACGTTGTAGAAATGTAATTATTTTTTAGACAAAGTTAATTAATACAGTCAATAGCGCAACGTTATGAAATTCCAGTTTGGCTGAAAACCGATTTTAGACGCCAACTTTTGTCATTGTTGTAACAATAAAATTATTTCAACAATGCAGATATATCCAAGTTGGCGCCCAAAACTAGTTTAACGTTTTTAATTAATATCTTTTTAATTAATTGCAATATCGGAATATAAATGGTCAAAACATGCATTGTCATCCAAACTAAACGTGCATACAAAATTTCAGCTCAATGGGAGGAAGATATCAGCTTCAAAATTGAGTTGCAAGATTCCACCCGAACAAATTACATACATACATACATAGATACATTGTAAGTTAAATAAAAGCTTTTAATAATAATATACGTATCACAGTGTTTGTCCGCGATGGACTCCGAAACTACTCAACCGATCATAATATAATTATGCATACCGTGTGTCATTTCGTCCAACTTAAAACATAGGATGGTTTTTATTTCAATTAATCACACCATAATTTTTTTACTGCCGGAAATCTGAAGAATCCAGAAAAAACGTTGCCAGATTCCTGTAAGGGAATAATCGCAAAATGTGGCATTGCTCATGTGTCTGTGGAAGCAGATATTGCAAACGAAAATACACGAAAATTAAGTATTTCGGGGTGTGGAATCCGATTTTAGAGTCAGGCTCCAAAAATAACCGTAACTTTGCCGAATAAAGCCGGCCGACCGTATTTTAGACGCACCATAACAAGGGCTTGCATTAAAAGCCTTAAATTGTGAAAACTTGGACCCTGGCGTACTTCAAAATGGATAATCCGAATCTGATATCCAGTCTGAGAAATAACTGTAACTTTGCCGGATAATTCAGCACGACCATTTATTACGCAAACCGTGGCAAGAGCTTACTCTTAATGTCTTGGTGCGGGAAAAGTGCGTTTCTGTTGAAATTTGGGATGGTGAACGAGAGTTTTAAATCGAATTTTAGAAATTCCTGTAACTTTACCAGATAATGCCGGACGACCCTAATGCCCCTTCCAGGGACTGAACTTGCCGACTCAGGGGAACAAAAGTAATTTCCAGTTGTATCTAGGGTCGGAAAACGATCATTTGAAATTATATTTTAGAAACTCCACTGAACTTGCTGGATATTGTCTGAATTAGAAGAAAAGGCAAATGATTCGAGTCCCGCGTCCAGATTTTCATTATCTCTAGCGGCTGAACTTGCTCGCGCTGAAGCATCAAAAGTCAGCTCCGTGTGCATTTCGGAGTGTGAAATGAGAATCTGAAATTGAATTTTAGGAATTTCGATAACTTTGCCGGATAATCCCAGTCGACCGTATATTAGACACACCGTAGCAGGGACTTGCCTTAAAAGCCTTGGATAGTGAAAACTTTGTCCCTGGCGTATTTCAAAACGGATAATCCGAATCTGATGTTCAATCTGAGGAATAACAGTAACTTTGCCGGATAATTCAGGATGACCGTCTTTTACGCAAACCGGGGCAAGAGCTCACCCTTAAAGTCATGGCGCGGGAAAAGTGTATTCCTAGTGTAATTTGAGATGGTTTAAGCGAGTCTGAAATCGAAATATAGATATTCCTGTATTTTTCCCCAGATAATGCCGGGGGATCGGAATATTCTCGGGCAGCAGTACTAGCCTATCTTGCCGACGTAAAGTGAGTGAGTGAGTGAATATTAACGTCGAACTTTTCAGCTACACGAGGGCTTTTGGAAACTGACCGCGTAATTTTGAACCATGGTCAAGTGACGCGGACGACACCTGATCTGGCACCCCCTCTCCTAACTACCACACCACACCAACGGGAGGACGTTTGAGCTCTCGACAGATTTAACGTGAATCGCTTCCCTACACGGCGGGTTTTCAGTGGTGCTGGGCTCGAACTCATGACACGCTAGCCATGATCCGATGCCTTGACCACTCTGCTACCACGGCCACTGCCGACGTAGAGACGAAAGTATTTTGCACTAACTGTGGAAAAAGCTTGCTTTAAAATTCTTGAGTTGAGAGAAATGCTTTCCTGGTGTTTTTCTGGATGTGAAACAATAATAATATGAAATCGGATTTTAGAAACTCCCGTAACTTTGCCGGATAATGCCGACCGACCGTAATGTCCCCTTTCAGAGACTGAACTTACAGGAGCAAGGGCGTTGAAAGTGGGCACCGAGTGCTTCTCGGGGTGTGAACGAGAATCTGGATACGGATTTCAAAAGCTTCCGTAAATTTTCTGGAATGAGGTCAAATGGCTTTGTGTTCGAGTTCCACCTCCGGATTTTCATTCTCTGTAGCAACTAAACTTTCAGGTGCAGTCGTGCGAAAATATGATTGCAATAGGAAATTGCATCTTCGGGCACTGTTGTCACTGTGTTAGATGGTGAAAAAAACTACACATTCCGCATCAGCGGCCTTTGGACATTCATAAAATACAAGATGAAATATGTACCATTGAAAAAAAGAGTGGATTCGCTACAGTATTGCAAATGAATTCAGTCATAATCAGGGATAAGTGTACCATGAACCATAAACATTCACTCAAAAGCAATACATAGAGCTTTGCAAGATTTAAATGGCAACGAGGGAATATTTGGTGTTGCTGTCGTATTACTGTCTGGTGATTTCCGACAGGCATTAACAGCCATTGCACACTCTACTTTTGCTCACGAGATTAACGCCTGTTTAAAACAATCGTTTTTATGGCGAAACGTGGAAACACTTCAACTGACCATAAACACGCGAGTACATTTGCAAGATGATCAATCTGAGCAAATATTTCCTAATCAACTACTGAATATCGGAAACGGTGAAGCAGAACTTCATCCCAATACATAATGCATGAAATAACCAGACGATTTCTGTAATGTTCTTTAGGCAAAAAGGAACTGATTGAGAGTGTCTTTCCGGATATACTGTATAATTATCTTGATAATTATTGCCTCTGTAATCCTGTTACTTAATCAGAAAATTTTTTGATATTGTGATGAAATAAACTTTCAGACCTAGTGTTATTGCCAGTTGATCCAAAGTTTTTTAAACCGATCGACACTATTGTTGATGAAAACAAAACCGTAAATTTTCCAATCGAGTTTTTGAATTCTCTAGATATATCAGAAATGTCACCACATAATCTTCGATTGGTTCCCTGGTTATTATCTGCGTAACTTAAATTCACCTAGATAATGCAACGGGGCACGTTTGATCATCAAAAGAATTATACCGGGAGCTTCTTGAAGAAACATTTTGACTGCAAAGTTTAAACGAGAATTCGGTTCTGCTTCTACGGAATATGTTGCCACGTATTCCCCTAATACCGTCAGAATCTGTTACCACGTATTCCCCTAATACTGTCAGAATCTGTTGTCACGTATTCCCCTAATACCGTCAGAATCTGTTGCCACGTTTCCACTGATACCGTCAGAATCGTTGCCACGTTTCCACTGATACCGTCAGAATCTCTATTACCATTCAAAAGGCTTCTATTCCGATTCGTTTGGCTTTCGCGATGACCATAAATGAATCTGAAACCGAACAATATTAATTTGATACTTGGACTTAGAAAATCCATGTTTCTCGAATGGGCAACTAGATTTTACATGCTCACGAGTGCGGAAACCGTTGAATCTATTTCAGTTAGCAAAATACGGGTTACCGAAAAATATTGTGCACCGATTAGCGATTAGTTGTATAAAATTATTATTTGTTATACTTTAAAATGATAAAAATAATTTTAAAAATTGCAAAGAATCTACGTTATTCACCCCATTTATAAAATTAAATCTTCATATGTTGTTACTTAACGACTTCGTTAGTAATTCATGCATTATACTTCACTCAAATACGAGATAAATGAAATGCAAAATTAAAAAAATTTGTTGTTCTATACTTTACTTCAACCCTCCAAAATTATAAACGAAGATTAATTAGACTGCATTGAATAGCTTAGAATAATATTGAACTAACGTATTAAAAAACAAAACCACAGCAACGCGTGGATGGGTCAACTAGTATATATATATATATGTAATAGACGTTTGTTGGAAGGTATTCTTTAAATGATTACTTGTAATACGTTGATATTCTTGGAATGGATTCTTTATATGAGATTGATAAGGTAGTACGGTGATTGAAGAAACTTGTTTATTATCCATCTTGAACATATAAGACATTACAGGGACGTCACAATAGAAGCACACACAAATACAATGCAGCGACTACATGTTGAAACAAAGCAGAGCGAAAGGGATTGGTCCCAGGAACTCGTATTTAAAGGCTTCTCAATCACATGATATGAGTGGTGGATAGGTGTAGTTAAAGACTCTCGTTAGCGGCGGATTAACTTATTATAAAACGTGGTCCTGAAGGGATGAATGGTAGTAAAAGTATGAAAAAGGATTATATTACTGGGAATTATACATATATATATCTTGTTCAAATTTTCAATCATTTATAAAATACTTTCTATTCATCGATTCAAAGTAGGAATTGACTTGAAAAACTTTTTTATGTTACTTTTTTCAGAAGTATTTTAAGAAACGATAAAATAAAGTATAGAATTAGTAAGTAATATTTTTGGTTTTTATAAGGTTTTTTAAGTCATATATTCAATGCTAATATGAAAAGTTATAAATGAAACCATCTATAAATCACTAAGGGGTTTATTCCACAAGCTGACCTTTTGTTTCAGTACTTATAATGTTAGATAAAGCAACTAAACTTTTCAAATGAGAAGAAATGAATAATGGCGAGTTTTTCTTTATGAGTATAACTGTTCCGTTCCGTGCATTTACTCAATTGTTAAGTATTTATTTTCGGTGCCACAAAAGAGTTTTTTTCATTTTCATTTCTCATCAATCTAAGCATGCGTACACAGATGGAACTGCCCACTGAAACTCTATGATCCATACTTCCTTGGCGACATCAATGTTTCAGTACACGTGCTGTATTGTTTCTTTTTATTTAAAAGTAAAGTAGAAAAAAAGCAAGGACATGGCTTCCACAGCTGTCTTTTATCCTTGAATTAGTCCGGCCCAAATCACCCCTTAAACAAATTTTAAAATGCTAGTATATCATCAAGGTGCCTTTGTGTTTTTGCATCGGTAAACACGTTTCTCGAAAGAGGTTTTTCTTTATTATTTCTAACTAGAATGCTTCTCCCAGGTTTTGTCTTGGATTCTTTCCTGCATAAACGTGAAAATATATAAACTGTAAAAGATTTTCGTTTATTTTTTGATGATTTAAATATCAAAGTAAACGGTGGGAATTATTGTATATGACGTTAGAAATTCGAAAATAAGAAATTAAGTTAAAATTGAAATAATATAATTAAACTTACAAGCCCAAATGACACACAATTAATTTAATAAAATATCGGTATTTCGAGATTTTGATTCGTATGAAGAAACTACATTGGCTTCGAGCAGGGGTGGCCAACCTTTTTAGGAAAAGTGCCACTATTTGATAAAAAAAATCATGCGTGCCACTTCCAACTTTTCCAACATACAAATATAGAAAATTGAAAAATGTTACTTATAGGTTTATTATGGGATTTTTACACAAATAGCATATTTTTAATGCAAGTCTATGTAGACAAAAAACTTAAAAATGATATTGTAAATAAGACAAAAGTACAAACTTAGGTTTTATTGTTAGTAAAGTATTTACAAGTTCAATCAATTAGTTAGGTATAAAATAAAAATGAGCCACTTGAATAATTTAATTCAAAATAATTTTGAAACGCTCAGTACATACTGAATGTGGCTCTTGAATTACCACCTTTTTTAACAAGTCATCTATATTAGGATTAATTCTTGCAGATGCTTCCAAAATTAGGTTAGTACAGGTGCACATCAGCTATATATGCAGTTTTGGTTGATATTTATTTTGTTTGTGTAGTAGAAAATATTTATTCACTAACATATTTTGATCCAAATTTTGAGATTTTTTATCTGAATTAACCTATTTTCAATAAAATCGTGAAAAAATGGTTATTTCTCATGTCAAAAATTCAATTTGTAAAATGGTTAATCTTTCAATTTTTAGTCAAAAATGGTTAATCTTTTAAAAATATTTTTAGTATGTTTTCGCGTGCCACCGTTACAACTCTACCGTGCCAAATTGTGGCACGCGTGCCGGGGGTGGCCACCCCTGGCTTAGAGCATAGGTTCCCAACCTTTTTTGAGTTGGCGCCCCCTTTTCTAGTGAATATTTCTCAATACCACCCACTCCCACTCTAGAGAAATAAGAGTGTACATAATACATGGGGAGAACAAGAGTTAAATTAAAAAAAATATTCTGTTACTAATAGAATATATTCTTTAATTTTTCTCTAAAGCCCTATTTTTTTTACTTGTGAATCTGAAATAGCTATTGCCACAAATATATTTAAATGTTTATTATTATATATTTTAGTCAGATATACGATATTGTTGGAATTTAAAAGCGCTACTGAATTTCTTCTTCATTTAAAAGTTTTTGCTTACTTGTTATAAAGACAGGCAGGGGTTTTCATGATACGAAGTAATTCATAATAAACTATTGCTTTCAAAATAAATATACATTGACAGTTTCAGCCTTTAAGGAATCACACTAAAATTCCTGGTTAACATATTTAATTATAATATACGTAATGAAGTGCAACGGATGAAACATTTTTCCTACTGCTCACAAAGACTAACAACACGTGCACTACGGAAATTTAAATGCAGTATATCATTCAATTTAATGTAGGTCTAAATGTAATGTAATCTTTAAGTTTTTCATCCACTTCCCGAACTACCGAAATATGTGAATTTTCGTGCATATTATGTAGAAATGATTTAAATACATACAATATCAACATAAGGTAAACAGTATTAAAGTTTACTTTTGCTAGTACATAATTAGCGTGTTTTTTTGGGTCTTTTTTAGACTATATTTGGTTAATCTCCCCAAGCCCCTCCGTGCCATCTCAACGCCCCCTAATTTTCTCTGGGTTTTTCCTCCCCCCCCCCCCACCTAAAAGCCTCAAACGCCCACGTTGAGAACATATGGCTTAGAGAATTTTTAATCTTGTACTTAATGTATCTAACAACTCAAAAAATGTATCCAATGTGACGTTTGAGAAAATTAATGGTAACGTGAGAGTTAGGAATTTAAATATTTGGTTTAATTACGCGTCACAGCTATGAATTACCGTACATACATTTGCATGGAAGTTATTCAGAATATTGGTTATTTCATCAAGGTTCAGAATATGATATTTGTGAGGGAGGAGACCACAGCCGTTCTCTTCGGTGTTTTCCAACGGACTCTCTTTCTGCTCTCTCTGGGGTGAGGTGGTCTTTCTGACACCTCGAATTACACTCGGAACTTTCTGGCTCACGGTCAGGTGTTAAACCCAACTGTTGGGGTGCATGGCCATCCATTTCTGGGCTATGACAGATGAAAGACCCCGCCATATGTAGGGATGCCCGTGAGGATAGCAACGCTGTTATCCTATTTACAAAAAAAAGCCGATTTTTCAGATGTGTGGCGCAATATCAGCAACTTAGAAAATGAATTTAACAACCAAGAAAATGTATCTAACGGATCAATTTTTCTATTTATTAAGGGTACAAGTCAGTAGCGGCGAAAGTTGATGGTTTTACACAGACATTTTCCCCAAAGCCTGACTTCACAGGGGAGGGGGGGGGCTCTTAATAATCTCCGTTACGCCAGTGATACAAGTGTTATATTTTACGCAATGTTCGATAGTAAATAAAAAATATAGTTAGGATATACACATGGAACACTTAACCCTGTCGGGCTCAAATTCCCAATCATGGCAGATAAGATTACAGTAATTCCAGAGACGTTAATAGTCATGGGCCAACTGGGCCCATGTGAAACCAGTGTTTCGGTTTCTAGGGGGTGTCGTCTCGTTCTCGACTCGACCTTCATAAGATTATGATGTGAATAATTTTAATCCTCAAACATTGTTCCCGTACACATTCTTGAAAAAAAAAGGGTGAATTTCGAAATATTTGCCAACTGTCATCAGTGGCAAGCCTGAACTATTATGTCATGTCCATCCTCCATGTTTGGGCCTAGGCCTGCCGCCATACACCCTCATTTGGTCGAAAGGTAGCAGTTGGTTAAGTTGTTTTGTGCCTAGGTCTGTGAAATTGTGAATCTTGTTACATTTATTTGTTACGAGTTACCATTTGTACCAGTATTGGACAACGTACCCTATACACGGTCTTTTTAAAAGGGTCGCAGGTGATTCCTGCATTTGAAAAGGGGATCAGGTCCTCAAGAAGTCTTAAGACCTGATTGAGTAATGCATGTTCTAATTCCCAGAGTGTTTTAAAAATTCTTTAATAAAATTAATTTTTTTTTTGATTAATGAAATGAATTTACAGATTAATGAAATACTTGAGATAAAATTATTTGCTTTAGTAAAAAAGATTTAATAAGTTAAGTTAGAGTGTAGATGAAGTTTTTTAAATAATAAATGATCAAAGTGACATGTGGGGCAAAGCCTAGCCAATCCGAGTGCAGCAAAAAGAAAACAAAAATGGATTTGGAGAGATATTAGGAATCAAAAATTCTTGTTCTGATAGAAAAAAAGTCTTCGTTGTTTGTCCAAAAATGACAAGAAAAATAGTTTTCATAATTGGTTACAAGTGAAAATTTTTTTTCAGTGACACAGAGTTGTTTTATAGTAACACAGAGACTTGTTACTAAAATAGGGATAATTTATGAATAATCAGGATTTAGTAAAATTAATCTTTATCTGTGGACATTTAAAATAGGAATATATTAGTAAATTTTAGTAACGGAAATTGTCGCATTGTCAATTTGTGACAGGGCTATACGCGTCCTTACATTAATCCTCTTGGGAATTCTTTGGGGCTATCAAAAATCATCAATCCTCTCCTAAGAAGACGTGATATGCAAATTAAGTTTATTATATATAGTTCAGATTCGCTTACTAGGGGTTAGAAAGTGAAGAAGGAAAGAAAGTAGAAGGTTAGTTAACTAAAGGTGATAAGTGAGATACAAGGTGAAGAATACCGCAAAAGGTTAGAAAGGCCTTGTGAGAGATTAAAGACAGGAAGTTGATATTGATAAAGAAATTGAAAGATTAAGCCTTAATTGATTAGAAGACTGCCTACAGTTCAGGTATTGTCACCTTCAAAGTAAGTTTGATATTTAAAATATTAAAGAGGGGTTAAATGGCAATTAGTTACATATCTACCGTGTAAAATAATATTGAAGTAGAACTATTATTATATAAAGTAGTCTATTTATTAGATATATTCTCCCAAAACGCGACTCTCGTCCCCTCCCTCTATTGACTGATTGGAACATCCTATTTATTGTATTGCATTGCATTGTGTTTCAGTGGATTAAAGTGCTAAATAAAATAATTAGAAATTATCATGTCGAATCATCCTTCGCTTCCTTCCAGACCCTTTGGCTGGGTCGCAGGGTAGACGGGAAGGGGGGAGGTTATTAAAAATTTGTACAAAGAATTTGATTGTTACGTAAAGATTTGTCGTAGAGTTCTAAGGTCAGAATTCCTCATAAACCAACGAACATTGAGTATCTTTCTTAATATTATGTTTCGCGTTTTCTATATAATTTAGGTGTGTTGTTGCTGCGTGTCTCCAAATATCGAGACAGGTGTAGACTGGTTTGAGTATCCGAGTATTAAAAAGCAGTTTGTTACTTCTGCTTAAAAAAGACTTGCACAAAATTAGGAGAAATAATTTATGAGCAGTATCGTTAAATTTCTTTTCAATGCATGGAATATGTTGCTGAAAAGTGAATTGCTTATATAATATAACACCAAAAATTTTGGCGAGACAAGGAAGTTTTGTTACTTTGTAAAAAGTTTCCTAAGAAGCCTATTTTCTAGCAGAAAAAATGTGTGCAAGATATGGTAAAAAAATTGTATTTCATTTATACCTTAAGCTATATTTCTGCATAATTTATTGTTACTTTTCGCAGCACTCCACATGTCTCTGTGTACCCATGCGATACAAACCAGCCACCTGTAAAAACATAATTTCGAATAGCACAGTGACTTTGAAACATATCCCGTGACAAAGTGGCAATCGTGAGGCCTTCATGAATTTTTGCGTCAAGTGCGTGCGCCTAATCGTCCGTGATCACGAAAAGTCAGTTACTCACGTTTTATCAGCCAACGTTGTCCTGACTGCATAAGGTTAATCTCGCCCACATACGTACGCACATCTTTAGCACTCTTTGCAGTGGAGTCATAGAACTCACATACTTGACGAGGAATATCCACGACTGAATAGTTCATTACCGTCAAAAATTAAAGCAGACTATTAAATACCACATCGTTCTCAGACTCGTTCGATTTTGAGTAAGACTTTGTGACAGATCTATCCGCGTCCTTTCTGTAACATAAATCTTCTTGGGAAATATTTGGTCTATCAATTCAAATTTACTCGCAACCAATCTCTGAAGAAGCAGCCGTGATTATGCAGATTAGGTCGGATATAGTCTAGGTTTTCAAGCTAGTGACATATTGAGATATAGGGAATGCGGTGAAAAGGATAGATGGCCACCGATCAGGTATTATTCTGTTTTTAGTACGTTTCAGAGATTAGATAGCGGAAAGAATTAAAGTGACGATTGGTCATATTGTTGTATTATAGCTCGGATAGTTCAGGCAGTGTATTTGATCCTGATATAAGAGGATTGATATTGGGAGTCTTCTCATAGTTCGCGCATAATGTTATTTACTCTCAGATTGCTCAGATTGGGAACATCTTTTCTAGTTTGAATTTATAGAATTCTGTCTGTTGATAATTTGTGTGTTCAATAAATAGATTGGTTAACTAACATGGCTAGTTATCCTTTCCTTCCTCCCACACCTCTAGAAGGGAGAAGACCTCAGCCCTTGTAACTTGCTAGGAAAAGATTTATATGTGCTTTTCTACTAGTATATATATGCATAACTATAGCCAATCGAACTTTAATTTTAAAATATTTTCTTTTGGAACAAAATCAGTTGCGTAAAATACACCCCCAGGGTTCTAGGGGCCCAAAGCCTGACTGCGCTAAGTACCTACCCTTTGTAAAATCCAATTTGGAGGCCCAAAACCTGATTTTGCAGTGGGGCCCAAATGTTCTCCATTAGGCCACTGAACAAAAAAATACCTTTTTTTTTTTTTTGTATTAGCCTTTCAAAAAGTTTAGTGTTGAAAAAAATACATGGCATAATATACTGTGTAAGCCATAACATTAAACAATAAGGCAAGTGTGCTCTTAAACCTTTCACGACCAAGGGAAGCATTTTCCCCCGTTTTAAAACTGGTGATTATCGATGTACTGAACGAAACCTTAAAAATATTATATTGGAATGGTGAAGAAATTAGGAGAATGGAGAGTACCAGCTCGGATGGCATTCTCATCAATTGTGATTTAAAATTATGAGTCTGCCACCGAGTGACCTTGTGTTGCTTTTAGAGCTATATAGTGAAACACGCCACGTATGTTGTTTTCCCTGCAGCAACACTCTCCTTTTAGGGAAATACTTTACACGCGAAGTTCGCTTCCATCATGAACTTGAAAAGTAAGATCATGGCAATCCAAGAAGATGTGACCAGGTTTGCCATATTGGCGAGAAAATTGTTGGAGAATACGGTATCACCAAGGGATCATCGAGAATCCTCTTGGATCGATCCTCCTTGAAATTTCCATGAGACTATATGAAGGACTCTTGAAACAAAGATTAAGTTTGGAAGATAGTCCAGTCGTGTACATTGACTACAATAAGATAGTGACTTCATCTGTGTGTGAGTTCCTGCTAGTGGAATTGTTTAGAGAACAGTTTCTGGAATATTGTAAGGCTTGCCTATAACGAGTGTGATTTGCACTATTGTAAATAATCTGCTGTAGTATTTCTTTGTGTACATTGTGCTTCGTTTTGTTTTCGTGCAGTCATCAGCTTGTAAAACTGGTGCCAGAAGTGGGGTTCGACAGTCTCATAAAATAGTAGATAACGACAAGAACTATAGAGCAGTATAGAGAGAACTATAGACACTTCGAAAGCTATTTGAAACTGTAACAAAATTGACTGCTGGACAAGATGAGATGAAAGCTGGTCAAGATAAAATGAAAGAGACTGCTATAAAGTTAATATTTTTTTTCCAATGAGGCTACATGGTATATTATCAATAAATATAACATTGTGCTTTTTTAATATCTTAATCGTAAAATGACGAGGAATTTGTTGCAAAATACTTTCTTACTAAAATCACTTACGTTGTACAGAAATATTTTAAAGCAAAATAAATAAGTAAGAGAGAGAAAGTGTTGAAAGGATGAAAAAACACAGGTGCAAAAGGGGTCTCAGGGGTGTTAACTTTTTCTGGAGGGCTGAAAATATAAACAATATTTAAATACATACAACTCTTTTAAATTAAAGTTAAATAATTCGAATCACTTACACATTATTTATAAAGGAATGAGGCTTCAGAAAAGTGTAAAATGTTTAAAATATAATCATAATTTAAAAAATTATAAGTATATGAAAATAAGAAATTTTTTATAAGAAATATTAATTAAGTTTTACTGCGCGCACGCTATTTTCTAAAATAGTAGGCTTTGATGCTTAAAATTTTATAGAATTATAAAACGTATCATACACTTTAAGCCTTAGTAAATTAAGAATAATATGTCTTTTGTATTTCAAAATATTTGAAAAATACTGAAGTTTTTAAAAATTTTTAAAAATATAATATTTTTATTTTTAAAAAATATATAATTTATTATTCTATTTATTTAAATTTGCTACGGTGTAATAAGGATACATTTAACTTCATAAATCAACTTACTGCTAGTAATTAAAGCTAATACTTTTGAAAATAGCATGCGAGCAGTTAAACGTAATTAATGTTTCTTATAAAAAATTTCTTGTTTTCATATGCTTATAATTTTTAAAATAATGATTATATTTTAAACATTTTACACTTTTCTGAAGCCTCATTCCTTTATAAACAATATGTAAAAGATTCGAATTATTTAATTTAAATTTAAAAGAGTTGTATGTATTTAAATATTGTTTATATTTTCAGCCCTCAAGAAAGGATTTACTGATATATCTTCACAAATTATGAAACCTATATGCATTTAAAATCATTGTATACCTGGATCATCAAAACAAGAACTAATTACTAGAAAGCAACATTTCACGTCTTAAAACAGGTTAAACATCACCCAAATAGGAATTGAACAAGAATAAGTTTATTTCATCGTCAGAAAGTACTGCAGACTCTTAATGTTTGCGGATATATTTCATCGGGTCTCTTAAGTTTGACTAATGTTTTATGTATGAAATGAATATTTCATCACTTCTGTGAAATTTTACAAAATACATTATTAATATCTCACAATATGCTGCTGTCACATACACACACGTTCTATATAAAATTTGGATTACGAGATCTTTTCTAAACTATTGGCTATATTATATATATGTTATTTTCTCCGTTATATTTAACAATATTTACTTTCAAAATAGAGGACGTCAATTACAAAAGTATATCAGGGATACAAAATGAAAACGAAATATGTTGCTGTTGTTGCTATTGCACCTGTCTGACGATGTCAGATCGTGGCCCACGTAATTCATCGCGTCAAAAGACTAATTTATTACGCTTGTCGTTAGCCGTAGCTTTCAGCACCATGCAGGTGACAGCGCGATTTGTCTCGGTTCCACCCCAGTTTAGAAAGAGAAGGGGCGTGCACACCCTGGGGGGTGATCAAGGACATCCCCCCTCTCTTAGTACCCCCATGCCGTTTCCGTTCAGGGGTACAAAACATTTAAAAACATCTATGCCTTCTCCGGGATTTGAACAGCAGTCAGCGTCACTAACCACTTTACCGAATGGTTGGCAGCGTAATATATCAACTAAACGTACAGCAGTGAAGCATTGTATATCAGTGACGGATCTATTCGGGACATTTTTCTTACTAATCCTCTTGGGGAAACTTTGGGGCTAGCATTCACATTTTCATAGCTCATTATTCACATTCATTCATAGCTAGAACTCACAGCCTTTCAAGAAGAAACCGTGATATTTAAATTAGTTTGACTTTATAAAGCTTAGGTTTTGTAGATGTAAGATAGAAGGAGCCGGGGAGCTATTACGTATGTGTGAATATTGGAATATTTCACTCGCAAATATAGCGCGAGTTAAGGAAGTAATTGCTAAGAGATTAAATTATTAGATTGAGGATTTAAGATAGAAGAATTAGAATTAGTTATTGGTTCATTAGCGCTTGTTCTTTTTATCTAGTTCACGTAGTCGGGTTTACTTAGAGTTAGTTATTGAGATTAGAGACTCCTAGGTTTCTTTTTGTAGTTTCACTTGTGATTGTTTAAGAGTGTGTGAAGATAAATAGAACTAATTGTTATTACGGAAGTTGTTGGTGATGCTTTGTTCCCCCCACCTTTAGCCATGCTGGACGGAGAGAGGGGGGCCGATTAGGCCGATACCCCCACATATCTTCTTAAACAAAGTGAAATACACAGTCAGTAATTCAAGTCAGTATTCAAAGCTACCCATCGGTCGCGAGTGTGAGATGGTTCGAGTAAGAAACAGACGGGATCTAAAGTTGATTACTTTTATTCAGCCTTCAGCACTTATGAAAATTTATGAGAATGCACTTTCATAACGAAACCTAAGAAGCAAAAAAAAACTTATTAATCCTATATTAGATATTTAAAATCACTTATCTTAATTATTCTCTTGACACTTTTGTTTCCAATTGCTAAGTCGACAGCCGTAAAATGGATGTCTTTCACCTTTAAATGAATCCTTCCCTTGAGATTTATTATTATGAAGTGCGAACATCAATCGCTCACACTATGCTTTCCGCTTAGGATCAACTTAAGCCATTTCCTCGCCTACTCAGCGACTGGCACAAAAATAGAAGTTTGCATTTGCATAAAATCAAGTCCTCTCTTCGGAAAGCGGTTTTCAACTTAAATCACAGGTAAAAAGAGTATTTTACCCAAGAGGATTAGTAGAAGACCGAATAAAACCCGTTACAATAGACCATTAACTTGGAGATTTTTTGTTGTTGTGTTGGTTTATGCCTGTTAAAATTTTAAAGATTTTATGATTGTAAGATTTAGAAATTGTTTAACATTTATCGATTACTTCTTAATATATAATACGACTTATTCGAAATAAAATTAATATATTTCATTAGACAGTGTTGTTTAATTATAAAGATTTACAGCTCATATAAAATAGCTTCTTTGGTATAATTTTAGACATTACCTCTCAGTTGCCATTTTTTTTTAAATTAAAATTTAAGTGGAAAACTAAATGATATTTGTAAAAAACCTTCGATAATTTTTTTAAAAAAAAATTCCAGATAATATTTAAATTAAGTCATTATTACAGACCTAAAGGTATCGCTATCATGAAGCAAAGGAGTTACAAATGTTTAAAAATATAGCATAGCATAAATTTTTTTTTATCTCATATGAATGCTTCTCTAATATTTCATCCATTAATATCGTGTTTTATAAAAAGTAATTCCAACTAGTTAAAAAAAGTGAATGTCTTAAGTATGAATAAAGCCATATTAATCAAGAAATAATAAAAAAAATTCATGGTATCATTATTAAACGTATATCCATTTCCCTTAACAAATTAACGAGTAAAATTGAGTCACAAGATATAAAAAAAGTTTCTAAAACGTATACAAAAAAGTCTGCTTTTATTTATCTATTATCTAATATAAAAATTCAAAAAATTGTTGGCATTCCGTTGCTCCACCGCGCCTAACTGCTACATTCTTTTCAAAAAAAGATTAATGTACCTCAGAGGAGCTTCCTAATACAAAAGATCATTAATTCTTGACAAATAGGATGGAAGAGAAGTCCGCTGTGTCGAATAATAAAGCGACATTGTTGAAAATGTCTTCTTCAGGCGTCCATATGTGCCACTTTAAATGCTCATATGATGATGCAGAAATGTAAAATAGAACAGATTTATAATTCTTATCATGATTGATGTCACGTCTTCGCCAAGTCTTTTTTTTTTTTTCGCAAGAAAAATAGATTTTTCATTGATAATCTTTTGAATGCATTTTAAACAATCTTTTTTCTTGAATGTTGATATTTACTAGGTTTAACTAATCGAGCTTATGTGTGTTTACATATGCCAGACTTATAATTTTTCACATATAAAAATAGAATCTGGGTCTATTTGATATTAATTTTGTTCCAAAATGTTATATTATAAAAAAAATTTATCACTGTGTGTGTTTTTTCCCTAAATAGAATCTAATTTCTCCATTCTATGGAAATCCCTGATTACAATATTTGAACTAATGTTTTGAATTGAATTAAACTAATATTTTGCAAATTTTTGAAGCTTACCTGAGTAATTTGTTAAAAAATGAACAAAAGTACGTGATGCCAATCTTAATTTTCGTACCAATGTCTTATGTAATGCGACGCATGCACAAAAGAATGACGAACAGTTCCTTTTCAGCAATAGGTTCCAGAATATTAGTTCCTCTCTGGTAATAGGCTCCAAAACATCCTATTACTTTTGGAGCATGCTTATATTATGTTTTGCATTATTTTAGAACATATGCTATTACCTTATTGCATGCAGAGTATATTTCATTTGATTGTTACATATTAATGTAATATATTCCTCAATCCTCTAATAAATTTGCTACATATTTCACGATCCTGCTACAATACCATGTCATTAATCGAAAACAGACAATCATTTATCGGTTTTACCATTTATTATTATTATTTTAAAACACACAAATCTATTTACATTTATACACGACATAGAATCGTAGGAAAAAAACTTCAAACATCTTCTTCACCACGTTTTTACATCCCAGTCCTCTTTCCCGCTCAATGGAAAACCCAGTTCTATCATCCACAGCAGCGCCCTTTTTTTTAATCTACAGAACGCTGCAAGCCAAGCCTTTAGTCAAGCTTTTACAACCCTGATACATTTGTTACATATTCTACGACCCTAATGCATTAATAACATATTCGTATGTAACGTATTTGTACTATATTCGTAGCATATATATTGAATATATAGTAAGAATATGTATTCCATGATAAATATTACTTTTGGACACGAACATGATAATATTACACGATACGGTTTTCTTTGAATGTGTTCCATTCGCCTGTTATTTTTTTTAAATTTCTAATAGGCTGATGATTGGTGTTTTACCATTGCAGACCTAGTACATTCCCCGGAAGCGGGTATGTCTTTTAAGCCCGGCACCCTATAGTTGGATACCAATCGCCGCAGGTAATTTTGACGCCCAGTTTTCTCCTTAGAGGAAGGCACCTGAGCTCTGACGATGCGAACCTGTACTAGGATTTAATTTTGCCGAGAGCATCCAACCCATCAGACATTCGGGATCTTTTACATGCCGTATAATCATGCGACATGACCGCTTTCGATTTTCTGCATCATGAAAATCCACCGAATTGGGCCGGGGTCGAACCCGCAACCTAGAGTGCAGAAGACCAGCGACAAACCAACCACGCCACCTAGCCGGCTTCTTCTGTTATTTTAAGCAAATTAATTTTCATATTACCTTTGGTATTATTTTTCCAAAGCAAGAAGACATTTGTTCTTTTTTTATTCCATCTTCCTAAACACGTGACAATTTTTTTTCTTAAATTTCATGTTTCTGATACATCACCTAATATATATAATATTAGGTTATATTACTCTGCATCACAGGAATTCACAATGTTCCATCATGTCTAAAAAATGTCGCCATGACTGTGGTTATCTGAAACATTTATCTGATCTTCTTAATTGCTTGAGTTAAAAAAAAGTTTCATCCTTCTCTTGAAAATCGGGTCTCGCGTCTGTGATTATCTGACAACTGTAGTTGTCTTGACTGATATACTGAAGCACTACTTCTTCATGCATATGCATTACAAAATGAGTAATTGGTTTCGAAAACACACCATTGTTTATTGTACCCAGTTACTACAAGCTGTGCAATTAATTTAGCGTGAATTCCTGAGATATGACGTACGTTCTAGTGAAAAATACGTGTTAAATATAGGGTTCAGATTACTTTTTAACGTCAAAATGAAAGGGGTTGCTCGTTGGGAAAAAAAGTTGGAAAACTGTGGTTTTCGCCTATAAATGGAGAAAGAGAACTCATTGAAATCTCTTATAGAACATTTTAATTGCTGTTACTTTAATTTTGAAAATTAACTTTTCGATTAAATACCTGAACTGATGATATTTACTTGATTAAGAATATCGATATCCATTTTCGAAATGTTATTTGTTACCTAATTTTGTCTTATATATGTTGAACAGCAACATCTTAAGGTTTTTTTGGGTCCCTATACAAATGTAGCCCCCCCCCCCGAGCCCCTTCTAAGTAGGCAATATATAGGATACTTTGTCAAATACTCGTACAAATGGAGACCCGTAGCAAATATAAGTGCTTGACTTCAGGGACTTTCTAAGACTTCTTGTGGCTCTGGGCCCTTACTCAAAATTAGGCCCTGGGACCAGTGGTGTAACGGATAATATTAGGATCCCCCTCCCGTAAAGTTAGATTTGGGCTCCTAGTTTTACTTGTTGTCAGTCAGGCCTTGAACCTCTAGAATTTTGGTTTGCCCCCACAATGCGAGGGTTGAGGGGTGTATGTTACGCCACTGCTTGAGCCCTAGTACAAATGTAAGTCCCACCTATGATCCTTAAAAGTAAACATAACACAGCATACGTCGTCAAAAACTCAAACAATAACCCGTAACAAATAAATGTACATGAGTTACAAGCGCATAAACCAGCTGATCCGACTGCCACCTTTTGATTGAATGAGTAATGATGGCATATGGTGATAGGCCTAGGCTTATACATGGACGACGGTCATCACGTGTAGCCAGTTGACACATATCGTCTGAAATTCCCAGTACTTCGGAGAATACAACCAGAAATAATAACTGACCGTTGAAATTATTTGAATCATGATCTCATTACAGCAGTGCTTCTCAAACTTTCATTGTGCCGACCCAATCTTCAATCATAATTTTTATCGCCCCCCCTTATACAAAAATAATGTATTGAATTCAATAATAATGCATTGGGCGCTAAAGCTACAATACGAACTTAATTATAAACCGAACAAATTTACAAGATAAGTATTAAATTTTGTAATTGTTACTTTTAAATAATATATATTTTAAACAAATTACTTTAAAATTATTATGTTATTTTTTTTTATTTCGCTAATTTTTAAATTGGAGTAGATTGCAAAATGATATTTAATTAAAGATATATTTCCTCTATCAACCATTTCTAAATGTAGAAATGTCATTAGAAAAATAGTCTATGGTCTATTTTGCTCTCTATCATATCCAGCACATCTAGCATTCTCGCGAACGTCTGCGTGAGTTTGGGCAACTAACTTATCGGACGTCTCGGCAAAACATGTAAAAATTCTGTACCTCGTAGAATTCCAGTTAGTCTTGGTCGAGTCGATACTTCTATAGCTACCGAATCTAATGTACATTTTAAAATTTGTGCTTTAGTTGTAATTCACAGTATTAATTATTTACAGCAGTAGATTAACAAAAACATGGATACATTTTTAAGTCATAAGCGAACATTCGACAATAATAAAGCATCAACAAGTGCACAGTTCCGAAGATTAAATCAAGTAAGTATTCTCAAAACTATTTGAATTTTCAATTTACCACTACTAAATTAAATGGAGAAGAAAAATCCATGTAAGTTATTTGTTCAAAAATATATTGGTAGCAGACAGTATGTAATAAACTTAACCTAATAAACTTAAATGATCTTTGGAAAAGCTTCATGGTGAGTACATTGACAAGCCTTGAGAGTTCTTGGAATTAAAATTAAAAACAAAAAGCATTTAAAAAGAACGTTTTTGTGAATGAAAATGTTTTACTTGCATCTTACAAAGCATCATACAAAATAGCCAGATGTAAAAAGCCTCACACTACTAGCGAAGAGAGCTTATTTTGCTAGCAGCAATTGAGATCGTAGAAACCATGTTTGGAGACAATTTTACCACAGTTGCAGTCTATGGACTGCAACTCTTCGGCAAAATCAACTGTAATTTTAAGTCTCAGAGAATTAGCATTTAGAATTATTGTTAAATAATGAAAAAGAATGTAAAATTCCTATGAAGAATAATTGAGTTATTTTTTTTAATATTTAAATCGAGGAAACCTTCAAAATGTTTTAACCCGGGAGCAGGCGCGTACTCGATAGTAACGGTAATGGTCACGCGGGGTGACTGAGTCACCTGAATCCTTTCATTATTATTATTTTTACTGTACACGATAAAAATCACTATTCTAGTGAATAATTTAATTAAGAGAAAGTAAACTTACCTACTTTCAATTTTTCTTTGATAACTTGAGAAAAAATCCAATAAAAGTGAACAAAAACATTAAGATTGTAAAGAAACGTTTGCCACTCTCAAAAAAGAGGGAATATGTGACAAATACATTTTAGTTCCTCTGAAGACTGTCATGTAGGAGGATACTGTCAAGGTCATTGGTAAAAAACAGTTTTCCTGGAATGAACGATTTCGTAAGTCTGGGATTACCTTGCGTCTCGCGCGAATACTACCAGGTTAAAAGTGTATTCAATATAAAAATATGGATGTTAGTTCTAAAAATGAACTGTGTAAAACGTTTTTCATTATGCTTTATATGTTTCAGCATATTCATAAAAAATAAATCTGTACGATATAATCTTTCAATCATCTGTGCTTTTCGAAATATAAAACTCTTTAACATGGATTAAAGCGCAACAGAAATATGTTATTTACAACTTCCCTAAATGACAGTGATGAATTTTTTTATCTTCCTACAATTTTTCTCTGAGTGTGGGTTTTGTTTTTTCTCTGAAAGAGTAGTACTTTAAATTTTAAAAGAAAACGTAATAAAAAAAATCACTCATCATGGAATTACAGCAAATCAAACAAAATGTTTTTTTTTTAATTATAGGATTAAAGATAGAGCTTGAAGTAGAGATGCCGTAATATTGCCAAATGATCTATATAAATTATATCAGTGTAAATGTGTATTTTTTATCATGTCAGAAAATATTTTGTTTAAATTCATTCCATTCCATTAATTTTTTTTGGAACTTTTATTTTCGATGTGCTCGCGCCCCCCTTGAAAGGTTATCACATCTCCTAAGGGGGAGCGACACACAGTTTGAGAAACGCTGCATTATAGTTAAGTCGAGAACGAGATTAAAGTCGCACTATAAAGCAACTTTTGGCGACGGACTTCGTAATTCTGAGCCTTAGTCAAGTGACGATACCCAGGCTAGACCCCCCCCCCCTCTTCAAACTAAAGATGGCCAATGGGAGGACTTTGAGCCTCGATAAATTTAACATGTGTCATCCCCTTTCACATGGTGGATCTTCAGTAGCACTAGCCCTCGAACACATGACGACCTCAGCCACGAGTTCGGGACTATTACTACTAAGTTACCGTAATCACTATAAAAGCAAGGAAAAGTTCATGCATAATGGCAAATTTCCGTTTTTCTATCAATTCGATAATTCTTTAGCGTTTGTTCCGATCATTTAGCGATTAATGTTGATATTATTTTCAATGCAAGATCGAAAATTTATGTCCCTTAACAGTAATGTGACAATGTGAAAAACTATGTTGCATATTGTATTGAAAATGTATTCAACACACTTTAAAAATGGATGAAGTTTATTTCCAGTTGACTTGACTCGACATTTTTACTATACTAAACATTTAATATACTTAATGGGATTTTGCGCTATCATTTATATACCCAATGCCTAATTGTGAACTGATGCGATATCACTTAAACACGCATTTCTTTCAAATAAAACATTTCATGGCAATATTACAGGAACCCTCTACTTTGTCTGAAAACATACATAAATGTGAAGGTTACACTTAAACATTTCATTTAAAAGAAGCAGCTTGATTAGAATTCAATGTACCGTTAGAATAGTCTTCAAAAGACGAGCTTTCAAAAAAGTATCACGACGAAAATAATTCACACATTTCGAATTCGTCAAGTAGAAGAGTATAATTTCGTATTCTTTTTCAAATTTATCTGACATTTTTAAAAAAAAAAATACAAAAGGTCTCTTTCTCCTAGATCATCCCGGTTTGTTGTCGTGTCTATTCAAATCTTTTCGAACGTTTCGAGAGAGATAATATAAAATTCGAACTCCCATTTTAAAGTGGAGACTTTGTCGAAGAATCCTTTCAAATGCAGCGAGCGGGTAATTTAGAACTAATTTGAATTGGAAACACTTTTAATGAAATTCGTTAACTGGCGATGGTGTTTTGAAAGAAATTTTAAATTATGCTGTTGGCACTCAGTTTCTAAAGCAAAATGGTTCGAATGCACCGTTAACCCTTTCCTGTTATTCTGTTCTATCGAATACATTATTTATAAAGTGAATGAAACAAGCGAAATTCTTTAGCACACTTGAACTGAAAATCTCTAAATTAGAAAAGTTTTAAAATGGGGAATCATGCAGTTTAGATCGTTTTAATGGATTAGATTTCCAACTAACGAATTCTGCATTAATGGCTTTAAACTAGAGAAAGAAAAGTGTAGTATAAATTGTTAAATCTATCATAAAAATTAAGTTTGCGAAAATTTCGTTCCGCAAAATCATTTAGAATAAATTTAAAGTCCACTCTCTATAATTCAAACCTTCGATAATACGAACCTCTCGATAACTCGAAGCATATGCTCATTCTCTAGAAAAACTCTTGATATTTCGAACTAAAACAATGCGTTTTGGCACACACAATATTTCGAAGTAAAGTCTGTGGCTGTCCAGACTACAACACGCTGTATATAATTCGAAGCTATTTTATAAAACTCTCGACAATTCGAACACTCACTATCACGTGCAGTCATGTAATAAACAGGTCAGAGCTCACAATTTTTGCGTTGTCTCTGCGTGTCTCCCCTGTAACGTAGCCCCTTTGATGATCAACTGTCTGCTACCCCTTCTTTATGCTTTTCGGTTCCTCAGGCGAAATGACACTTTTATTGTTTTCATTCCTTTAAGTGGACAATAGACCACTGCACCGGTTGTCAGCCGTCCACATCTTTCGTTTAACGCGTGACCTTGCTACAATTGCGTTCAGAAAGGATGGCCCGCTATTGTGAAGAAGAGATGCATAGGATTGTGTATGAATGTATTCTTTTAATACAGGACTTTTAACTTTCTGTAAAATATTTATACTGTATATAATATGTACTTTTTAAAAATACTTTAAATTTTTTTTATAAATATGTGCAATTATGTGTGTTGTTTTATTACATAGCTTCAAATTTAAATATATTAAAAAAAAATTTCGTGTATTTTAGGAATTTTTTTTTCTACCCTCTTGATAATTCGAAGTTTTTCATTGGTCCCTCAAACTTCGAATTATCGAGAGTCGACTGTAGTTCGATTCGTTGCTATACAGCAGGGATAGACATTAAGTCGATCGCGATAGACCGGTGAACCGTCAAGTCATTTTGGGATGACGACTTTTGCCGAGACCTTAGACGCGCAGGCTAAAAGAAACATTTTTGCCTAACACCGACGCCAGTTAGACCGGAGAATCGGGTTTCCGCAATCGACGCAATTATTTTTACAGACGCACGATGACGCTCAACACGTCCACTGTCGCTGTAAGAGAAAAAAGCGATCACTGCAAAGCCAGCCGTATAAATGAATTTTTCTCCACACGCCAACTGAAAGGGAGAATAAATGTTGATGATCAGCTCTTCCCGTAATAGTGCGGGATTGGCTATTAAAACATCACACCACACCCCGCGATTCCACGGGATTGGGTTCTCGTGCTAATGTTATGTCTTGCAGGGGCGCGCGAATCGGTAGCGAACGAATTAAGTACATACGTTGGTTTCGGATTTATCGATTCACGTATTTTCTCTGCTCGCTGCACTGGATACATCCATGGTCTAGCAGTCGCTCATAGGTGTTCAAGCATACAACTTGACAGCTTTGTGTTTCTTGTGTTTTTGTAGTAAAAGTAATAATCTGTCATATTTTAAAAGAGGAGTACAATGTTGAAAACAAGTGTTAAGAAAAGAAATACAGTAGAACGTCGTTTATCCGAATCAATTGGTACCGGTCACCGTTTGGATAAGCGATTATTCAGATAACCGAAAAAAGAATGCGATCCATGCAGTATATGAAACCTGACACTATACAAATATTGAAAATCATCACATACGGGAAACGTGCTCGAAGAAAAAGCAAAATAGCTGCAAAATGTCGCATTTTTACCTTGATTGTGGAAAATAATGACTTATTTTTAGCTGCAAGGTCTCTGATTCTCTTCAACAGCAGTAGTTGAGTAGGACAGCATTCTGATTGTTGTTCGTACCACTCCATAGCTGTCTCTAACGCAAAAAACGCGTCAGCATTTGATGGAGCCTTGCTACTTTCGTTGTTGTTGTTGTTCTCGTCTTCATCCGTTTCATCGTCGCGAGGGTCAGATTTTTCTTGCATGGAAGTCACAATCTCGTCCGCATTTAGCATTTCAAATCCACAGTCTTCTGCATCGTATACCATCCAGGTTTCGACATCAACAAAACTCAACAAAAGAGCACGTATACACTCCCTCACTTGGAAACAAACTGATCTAATATTCCGCGCAGATATTTTCCAAATCACACAACTAAAATTCTTCAAATATTTCTCACCTTAGGTTTTCCTGTCACTTTTGGTCTCACGCGAAACAACTGTTGAGCATTGCACTGTTCAAAAACGTATCCGGTCTTTGGTCCGGATATTTGACGCTCCGGATAATAAAAGTTCGGATGAACGACGTTCTACTGTATACAATTTTCATACAGAATGGGCACACCTATGCCACTGGGTGGACAGCAACACCTTAAGAACTTAAGTAGTCCGTACGCTGGTAAAGTCCGCCCACCCCAGCTATACAGTATATGCCAAGGCTTTAACATAAACATGTCGCATATGTTATTTTCCTGCAGCAATACTTTCCTTATGCTGAGGAAGTTTTGAGAGTGAATTGCTAGCTCAAGTGTCGTTCTCGTCACTTGATGGTAGTTCAAAATTATGAGGTTATTCAGCAATAGCCACTATATATCTTCTGAGAGATATATAAACAGTGGAGTAACCACTGGCGTAGCTAGGGGGCCCCGTATCAAAATTCCTTAAAGGCTCTTTTTTTGGTGGGGGGGGCTTTAACATTTTGTGATTTTTCAAGTGAACAGTATGGGGACCCTTCTGCTTAGGAGCCCCATATCATTGATACGGCGGTAGCTTAGACCCTGTGTGTAACATACACCCCCTCAATTTCCGTATTGAGGAGGGCGCCCAAAGCCTGACTGCCGCCAAGTACCTACCCTTTATACAATCCAACTTGGGGGCCCAAAACCTGACACTGCATCGGGGCCCAAATGCTTTCCGCTACGCCACCGGATATAAATGAAGCAAAACACTATCCACATACATTTAATACGTTCAATAGTTATTTTTTATCATTAGTTAGGAACAACCTTTGTTGTGTACTCATCCATTATCTTATAAATATCTCAGAATTATTAGTATTTTGTTTTTCCAAGTCTATACTAATATTTTAGATTGGTGGAGATGTTGTTTGCTTCCGATCTGAATAAAAATGTTAAGAATGAAACATAAAAAAAGAAAGGCTATCTCAAATATGAGAGATGCCACCCACTTTTCTTTAGATAAGGCCTTAGATTAAAAATAAGTAAACGTTGATTCATATCCTCTTCATCCTTTTGTTTTTATCTATTTCTCCAAATGCGGAGAAGTATCTATTTGTATAAAGAGGGATATAAATATACGTTTGTGGGTGTTTGTTAAATATGACACTGAAATATTATTTTACAAAACATTGTTATCAATAATGATTTGAAAAACTGAAACAAAAATAATCCTCGGTGTAATGCAAGACATGCATATTTTCAAAATTGTTTTATTTATGAGAAATATGAAACAAAAAGTTGAGATTATTAAAATTTATTGCAAAAAAAAAAAATTAACTCTGACAAAATAAAATATGTATTTTTCGAAAAGTATTCTATTACATTTACAAAAATCTTACAATCGAATCCCTTATTATTGTATCCTTTTTTAAAAAAAAATTAAAACAGACATTTTTAGAAATTACGTATTTTCAACCGCAAATGAATTTTTCATTATAGTATTTCAGAAGCATACAAGCCTAACAAGTTTCAATAAATAAGCATTCATTTTAATATAAAATTTCTAAGATGTATGCATATTTATTTTTGCGCGATTAAGTATCGTTAATTATTGTTTATCCTTTAAAATGTATAATAGTACAATGTACAGTAAAAAGTCTAATTGGCAAAAAAAGCAAAAATAAAAGCATTTTTCTTTAATCTATATTCAATTTATAATTTTTATAGTAATATCTAAAAATTGCTATGGTTTCTTTTCACCACAATAAAATATAATTCGTTTTATAATTATTTGCCGAAATACCCACTTTTAGCAAGGGGGGATTTCAAAACTGAAACTCAATCTCCAAAGGTTCATTCGAAAAAGAACAGTAATCAACATATATAATAAAAGGAAACATGCTGCAAAAACTAAGAAACGAGCCCCAGTACGATTAAGGGAGGCATATGGTGTACTGACCTTTTGCCCCACATCCATAAAGAAGGTTGCCGTTTTTACTTTAATCGACCTCTAAGAAGCGTTGCGGGGGCTTAAAGGGCACTATAGATAAATATTCCCGTTTTTTAACTATGCGTGTGAGACCAACAGACTTGAAATTTAGCAAGTGCGTTCCTTTCATGGAGTAGAGATCCTCTACAAAAGGAGTTTTGCAAAAACTAATCTCCAAAGGGCGTTGCGAGGGCATAAAGGGCGTTATACATATATAATAAGTGCACTCACATTCAAAAATTATTTTACATTTGCCTATACATTTTTTTGTACCGGGTTTTACTTTTCTTACAATTCGGCCATTATATCAGGAATAGCATATAAATTTTTTTATTTTTAAAAATAAGAACCGGTACTTCAACCTAGTTCTATTATAAAGAACAAGCAAATAAAAACAAAGCGATCTCCATAAAGAACATTAAATTGTTAGAAGTAAAGACAGGACTTAGATGTCATATGATGTAATAACGCTGGAGCTGTGCGTTGCGACTTTTCCTGATGCAGAAAGCGTAATTTTCCTCAGAAGAAAGTAAGAGGGCTAACAATTTACAAATTATGAAGATAAGAATTTGGATAAAATCTACAAATAGATACTTTTTTAAAATTTTTTCTAAAAAAAGGATAAAATTCATTCTATGTACGACATGAATCTTGTGTTGTTTAAATCGATAGGTTTCTGGGTAGGTCGATTTAAAGATAGAAAGAAATTGGAAACTGATATATCTTAACGCTATTTTCAAACAGTTTGCCAAAATTTGATTATTTAGTTTACATTCTTGAAACAAAGATAGACTTCTAAAGAACTTAAGATTTCACAGATAATACAAGACCTTTAGCTTTTCGTACGAGAGTTAAACCACAATATATAACAAAAAAAATAACTTCAACATAGAATTTTACAGACATCTAAAGATAATTTTGAAAAACTCGCTTGCAAGTGCACACCGTTATGACGCAGAGTTTCAACATATCAAAATCCGTGCATTTTAACCATTCTGTCTTAGTGTTATGTCATTCAAGTGAAATTCTTCTTTTTTGTGCAACGCTACAGATGCGAAAATTTAATTTATTAAATTAACGTCCAATAAAGATATATAAGAAATTATTAATTACATTATTCTCATCAATAGCGAGGTCAAGACAATACCTGATTCGTTGAATTCATTTCCCCATTTCTGACACATTTGAAATAAAATTAAACTTTCTAGGGTTCCTAATTAGAGATTCAGTTTCATGCTCCACGATGAACTAAGCAATATATTATCCATTCCTAAAGCTCTATTTAACAATTATAGTAGTTGAAATTTAAGACATTTGCAGTCTAATCACTTGACATTTACTCTATCAACCGGACTGTTTCAAACTTGTGTTATGTATATTATATTTATTTAAGATAGATTGATTGATAAAGAGAAGTGAGAGACAGAGGAGAGTGAGAGATAAGAGTGAGAGGAAAGAAAGAAGGGAGAGATAAGAGAGAGGAAACAGAAGAGAGAGGTAAGAGAGATATAAGAGTGAGAGAAGAGAGATAAGAGCGAGAGGAAGGAGAGAAGAAAGAGATTAGATAAGAGATAGGAAGAGTGAGAGGAGAGAGAAGAGTGTGTGAAAAAATAGAGGGAGAGGTGGAAGAGAGAGAGATATGATAGATGATAGGGATAGAAAGGTTAAAGGAAAGAGATAATTGGGTGAGAGAGATATAGAGAAAGAGAGAAGAGAGAGAGAGATAATAGAGTGAGAGATAGTAATAAAGAGAAAGAGAGGGTGAGAGAGAGAGAGAAAAGAGAGAGAAAGAGAAAGGAAAGATCTCAGGTTTTTTAAAATCATCGGGATTTGAGGTTTGCTTTTACTAATAGTTTTGAATTTATGTAGGTGATGTTAATTGAGTGGAATATTTCTACTTTCCCGTCTTATACTATTGTTTTTATTATAACACTATAAAATGCATCAAGAAATTGGGGGGGGGGGGTACACAACATATGTTCTATAAAATAAAATTTTCTAAATTTTGAAAATATTTTGAAGTATTTATTAAAATTTTTGAAAACTCTAAGAATGAACCATTAAAATAATTACGAAAGTACTTTCAAAAATTGTAAATTTACAGACACTTTAATTAATTTTTGTGCTTTCTGGATGGCAGAAGGGAACCTTAAAGCTGCAGCAGGTTACATACTTTTATTCAAAAATAAGAAAAAAGTCCCACAAGAAATTTTAAAAAGAAAAATTGCGATGATGAATCGTGAAAAGACAGCGGTAAAATCTCCATCTCCAGTCTTTTTTTGCAAGAACACACGCCACGTAACGAGATATAAAACATCCATTTCATGATAAACTCGTTTTATACAAATTGCAACAAAAAAATGTCACTTTTTCAACGTTTTCCTTTGAAACGTGTCATCTTTTTCAACTTTTTCAAAGTGATCTATTGTTTGAAACTACCGATAAGAAAGTCTAATTTCACTGAAAGATTAAAATCTATCTCAAACGATTTTGGAAAGATTATTTGAAAGTACAATACGACACAATTCTTTTTGGTACTAAGAGAATAAATCAAATGCTTTTTCTACAGAAAATACTTTTTTATTATTTCAAAGAGGAAGAGAGAAAATAAATCTAGTTAATGCTTCGCTTGAGATATACAAGGTTGGAAATAAGAATAACTCTTCTGCACGAATAGCGACAGGCCGATATTAAAAATGCAGAATTTTTTGCACTCGTTTTCAAATCCTATGGTTTCTTGAAATTGCATCAATAAGTTTCAAATTGTGTGTGTTTGTGAAAATAAATATCTAACACAAGTATGTCGAAAGAATTTCAGTACAAATCCAAAAAGTCAATTTTAGTATGAAATAATTATTGACTACTGAAATGTCAAATATTTTCTTTTGAGGAAATCAATAACTTTTTTTTTTTTTTATTTAGACTTAGAAGTTTCTAATAAAAAAATATATCCTGCAAATTTCAAAATCAGGCAAAATACGTTTTTACAATAAAAACACTAATTTTATATACTTATACATTAATCCCTTTTTACAATCAAGGGGTTTACCACATTTACAATCATCTCTACAGACTTTACATCGTATTCTGCTGCTAGAAAGCATTTTGACCATCGACCTCTTAAGAGTGTTTGTGGCTCTGGGCCCAGAAAAATCTTAAGATTTTTTGAAACCCAGGGCCCCTATGCATAAGTAGGCCCTACCTAAGATCTTTAAAAGTAGACAGTATACAGCATGCATTGCCAAACCACTTCAAACGGTAAATTTGAAACAAATGTGCACGACGCACTGTATGGTGCACAAAAACTTAGGCACAAACCGGCTCACCCGATGACCGCATTTCGACTAAATGAGTTGAATGAATGTTTGTTATTAGGCCTAGGCCTAGACATGGAAAACGATCATCACATAATAATACAATCCTACCACTTTTTCCAAATGACATGCAGTTTGAAATTCCCTGTGTTTCTGAGAATATGTACGGGAATAACATATAACCACATTAGAATTATCTGGATCATGATCTTATAAGACGGAGTCGAGATCGAAATGAAGACCCACTGAGAGCAAGGTCCTGGGGCCGAACCCAGTTGGCCCATGCCTTAGGACGTCCCTGATTTTGGCAACGAAATAGCTGCCGTTTCTTTGGCCCTAAATAAGTCAGAGCAATGTGTAAAGGAAAGCATCGTCTCTTTCGTTGATTCTGCAATTACGAATTTGACAAACTACTAATCACTGTAAAAGCGAGATTTTCAGGAGTTTTCATGGAGAAAATTTATAAATTGTTGAATATAAAGAACTGTATTGCAGTGGATTCCTAGCCTCGCGGGATATATGGAAATGAGAGGACAGATTTGTTGGCCAAGAGTGGATCACAAATGACGTAATCAGGTCCTTCTTTGGCAGTATATAAAGCGTTATACAGAATGACTCGCTACCATCAAAAACTACTTTACTAGATTTTTGAGCAGCTAATGAGAGTCAATTTCCTCGCGTTCCAAGAACCAATCAGAGAGCGACCACTCAGCTCTCTCTCACGCACCCAAAATTACTTCATGAACTTTTTCGAACGATTGGCACAGCCAATCTGGAACCTCCATCTCCCAGCCTGAAAAAGTACACAGTCGACTCCACATCTATCACCAGATATGGGATGGAGGGCCGCAAGCGGCCCATAGGCCCAATAACAGCACCGAAGGCATCGACTCGCTACCAGACCGACAAACTTGCAGGGTGTGTAAAGGTTACAAAGAGGACTCAGAATCACTTAGGGTTGCAAATGCCGTAATTGTGAGCTGTGGTGCAAAGAAGAAGAGAAAAAGAACAGAAACAGTAACACATTAATAGGATAGAAAACATTTTATTAAATGGTTGTATTACAACTGGTGTTTGAAATTACGTCCAGGAGTCGCCTGGCAAGTCTGACACCGAAGCTGCACAGAATTCCTGACGTTCTGGAAGATTGCACTAGGCAATCTTGCGGTAGATGGCGCTAAACGGAAGTTGTCGTAAACACCAATACTGTTGGAAGTCCTCATTTGCGATCCATTTCCCAAAATAGTGGGATGAACCCGTATTCAATCGAGGAATTGCCGACATGCTGATAATGTATGGAGATGCAGATTGTAATGGGCACGCCACTCGGCGGTTGAATCTAGAATTTTACCCGAACACCACATCACACAATCTTTGCAAGTGTAAACAGAAGGATACGTGAGACTGGTTCTTTAACGAGTTTACCGGTTCTTTTTGCTGCACGAAATGCCCGTTCCTTCAGCTGAAGACCTCATAGTTCGAATATCTGAATATGCTTGGAGGATACGTGGCATGCCAGGAATCTTCCATAATGTAAGAAATTCAGTGCAGCGCCACTGTCAAGCCTATAAGATAAGTTCTGGTCGTAATTTTGAACAACTTTTGTTGTACAACCTTTCAATAAAGGGTTTTATGTCCCGTTAATGTGCTGCTGTTTCTGTTCTTTTTCTCTGCTTCTTTGCACCATAGCTCGTACTTGTGACCTTGCATTCTTACGTGAATCCTAGTCGTCTCTGTACACCTTGTACGCCCTGCAAGTTTGTCCGTGGTAGCGAATCACCCTGTATATCCTGCTCTCACTCTATTGATACAATCTTTCTTCATTTGTGATTTCCATAATTTCCTGTGTCAGCGTTTGAGGTATTACCTTTTCATTATCAAGACATACATATATATTAATTTGACAATGAGGAAATACACAAACTTTTATGTGATCATTAATTGTGAAATTGACATTTGAAGAGCCATTTTTGTGTACAAGTAACACTAAAAAGAGAAATTTGACCCAGACTTAATAGTGGTCAGTTACGCGGACAGCTGTGCCATAGGGACTAGGTTTGAATTCAGGAAAGTCATGAATATTTTTTTGTAAATGTATTGTGCTTATGAGGCATGGCGACACTCTAAATTTTCGGCAAGTCGAAAGTCCTCTCATGAGGTTGGTGGTAAGTGTTGTGAATTATGGACCAGGTGGTCTGAGTGGGTGGAGTGTAGTTGACACCACCATCAGACCCCGCGTGTTCTATCTCGATAGAAACCATATGTAACGGATTCTGTCTTAGTTGAATCTTGAACTGGGCTTCGGCATAACTAGATGTGCTGTTGTTTACTCATATATTTTAAATCGGACTCTTTTTCATGTCTTCGGTGCACCAGGTGCCGTTGTTTACTAGGATTTTTATCTCGAACATTAGAATTTATTCTTTCAGTAATTCAGTCTGATAATTGTAATAATTAGTTAAAGATTGTTAAGTTTATCGTTGAAAGTTTTTGTTACCAATAAATCCAGGAAAAAGACGAATTCTAGGACTCCAGAATATTATTATTTTATAACACCACACACACGCAACAGTATTCAGTATTTATTTCATTCAGGGAGGAGAGTTGTGCAACTCCCGGACCCCCCCCTCCCCTCCCCAGGAGAGGCATGTAACCAAATTGTACGATCATCTACATGGTACTCAAAGTTGTGGCTAACAACATACGTAATCTAGCCCCCCCCCCTTGCCACGAGGAATTTCATGAACATCGTTTTGATGTTGTTGATCGGGGGTGTGATAAGCAATAACAACAGAAATTTGAATGCAATAACCTATAAAAAAACACTACTTTTGTGACGGCTCTGTACGCGACCTTCTTATTAATCATCTTGGAGAAACTTTGGGGCTAGCACTCGCGTTAATTCACAGCCCTCCCTTAAGAAGAAACCCTGATATGGGGATTAGTTTGACTAAATAAAGTCAAGGTTTAGTAATTGTAAGATAGAAGGAACAGAGGAACTCTGTTGTGGCAATATGTAGGCGAAATTTAATTTATTATCACAACCTGAATTAAGAACAGAGTTTGCCCCTATAATAAATTAGTGGATTGAGAATTAGTAATCAAAGATAGATTAGATTAGATTAAATTAAGCAGATTACTTGCGCTTGTTTACTTAGAGTAGATTGCTTTCTTTATACCACTCCTAGGGTCTCCTCTTGTAGTTTCACTTGTGGTTGATTAGTTAGTGGGCTTGAATAGTAATAAAAAATTAAATATTATGGAAGTTTCTGGTGATGGTATGTTCCCTCCCACACCCTTAGGTAGGCAGGACGGTGAAGGAGCGACTTCAAATAGAAGTCGCTCACACTTTTACCTCATATTTCGCAAACTCTTTAGACAAAAGCGACTTAAATAACTGTATAAATCAAAAAAAAAATATTAAAACAGGCACGCAATATTCACATAAATTTTAAGCGTAAGATAATTTCTAGAAGGTGTGTGTAATAATGCTACATATCGCTGGCATTCAATTTAATTTTTAAATATTTCTTAACTCTTCAACAAATCTAACACAAACTGTACAGAAAAAAAGATCGGATAGTTAGAATTACATTCACTCAAGAAACGTTCAAAAACAAATGAACTCGCACTCAACACGCTACGTTCCGCTAAAATCATCACTCACAAGCCTACGATAACAATGATACGACACACAACAAAACTCTAGATACAACATTAGCTGATAACAACAACTCACAAAGATTTGCATAAAATTAAAATATCAAAAACCCGACCTTATATTACATTTTCTCTTTCAAGAACCCACTTCACTTTTATTTGATACCGAAGAGATACCCCCTGAGTGGCATTTCGGGTAATTGAAAAAAAAATAAACAAACAAATAAAATGGAAATTCGCGTCCAACAATGAGGAATGACTCCTTGTGTGGAAAGAACGAAAAAAAAATTACCACAATGGCGGCTCTTTATGGAGACAGAAAGATTAATATCTCTCCAGTTATTTTATCCCTTTGAAAGGAAGTCAAGAACTGTCATTAATAGTTTCACGTTGTCGAATAGAAACTCCCTGCCTCTCTGAAAGCGTTGGAATAAAAAAAGGCTTAAGAGAATGGCAAGCAGAATGAAACCAACTATTTGTTGCTGGAGAGGACAGTAGTGTCATTGTGTTTAAGGCATTGTATGGAGAGAATTAATCTGGTGTTTGATGCGAATAACGGATATAAATTTCAATGACTTAGGGAAGTGCCTATTGTTGGGTTTGTAATTGAGAGTGCAGAGATGTGGAAGATAAGTTCGGTTGTTTAAGGGATGAGTAACGTAAAGTGACAAGAAATAGCTTTGCACATCCACGAACATGCAGCCAGATTTAATACTATGCAAATATTTGCGAGTAGAATGAATAGTGTTATAAAATAAAAGGATTGGTTAGCATTTTATTGTTTCAAAGTTATTACGGCATTAGAAAGGTATATCTCATTTTCACTCATTCGCCCGGTAAAGAAGTATAATTAGAAAAAAATTAACCTCTTAATTGCGGATTAAAAGCAATACATTTCTCTCCCCAGCGACACTGCTTTTCATATAGACGCGCGCACGCGTTGTACTGGTTGGAAAAGAAAAGGCACAAATGAGGACATTTTCCTCTGAAATAAGTAAATCCTTCGCAAAACTGTCAAGGTCATTTTTTTGCATTCCAAAGACTCTGGAATAGTTTTACTGATAACAACGCAAAGAAACGAATTGTATTCCGGAAAGACGTATTTATACGTCCAGGGCATTTAACGCACTGTTTGAGTGAGACGGATATATACGCTGGTGGTAGTTACGGGGTTAAATCCAATTTAAGGCTAAATTAAAATTGCATAATTGGGGAAGAGAACGGCAGTCTACTTTGCGAAGTAAAAATACATGAAACTTTTTTAAGAGGAACACATTACCCTAAAAATGACCAAAACATATACCTTTTTATAATGTCATCTTGTTTGCACGGCTTTTCTAAAACATATGTAGATAATTTCGTAGCTCTAGCTACAATATTTAGCCCATTATTTGACTTTTTAAACAATATATCGAAGCGAAAATCGAAATTAGAACACGTGACGTCTGTTTTTAACGTTTTCATTCATTTTACTGTCTTTTAAAACTTTAAATGGTTTCTCAGATTTTTATTTTTCACGATAATTGTGTATTTTAACTTTGCTAAGGCTTTTTTTATATTCAATATAAATTTTTGAAACTTGTTCTGGTTGTTGTGTATAATATGTTTGATGATTCTCTGATCATAGAATAAGGATTTAGGTGAATATTTTTTTAAAAAAACATCAAAGTTGAATACAGCTGTTTTTAACTATTTTTATAGAGTTAGACACGAAAAAATAGTAACAATAAAAGTATCATATTCGTAATACCAATTCCATAGTTTCACCTCAAGTACTGCAATCAACCTCAAAGTGGCGAGGGGGTGTACCTGGGCGGAACGGGAGAAGTGTGTGGGGAGAGTATTCTCCTGTCAGGGTTACCCAAGGCGTGAAGGCCGTTCCTTTATGCTCAGCTAATGGACGCTTGACGTCTCTGGGAAATGAAACGCGAAGCGTTCCTCTATCCCATATCTGAATGTGGCCTGATGTGGTAGGACCTTTATGAGAGAGACTCTCCTGATTGGTTGAGAGGATGTGACAAGAAGGGGTGGTTAAGGTGACTGCTTCGGATGCATCCAAAGTTGGTGGGAAAAACTCCTGAAGTTGTAAGAGAGTCCTGTTTGCCACTGGCTGATAGCACTCGGTGAGATAGCACTCTATTGGTTGCCCTGATACTTTGGAATTTAGCAAAGGGGTGGGTCTAAAAAACTAGCATGTATGCTCAGCTAATGCCTGTAGTTATACACTGAGATTTAGTCTGCCTTCCGCTATAGTGGTTCCTCGCTCAAATTACCCTTCGCTATGGACCAGTCGTATATCTATTCTCATACCGCATTGTCCGTCAATACCTGACCAGGATATTCTAATACTTCTCAATGGACTTGGTCCTAGCAAATCGGTATGCCTCCAGTGGATCCCTTCCCACGTCGGGGTGTACGGTAACTAGATTGAAGATACACTTGAAGAAATTAATGTGATCTTCCGATCTGTGCAGATCTAACTTCTTCGGAAATCCACTCCCTACATAAAAGCAAATTACTTTCCACGTGGTGTCTTCCGCCAGATCATAACTGGTATGCTGCTAGTCACCTAGGAGTATGCAGTGTCCTCAGGGCTGTCTAATCATCACTGGCGAGGGCTTAGAAGTGGACATTTGAGGCCTATGAAGTTCAATAATGGTGTAAGGATTTTTCCTCCTTGTTCCTGTTGTCTCCCTTCCCTGCCAGCCCTTCTCACCTTTTTCCTTTTCTGGGAATCTCTTGGAGGCATCTGATGGATGAGCAAGAAAGAGTTTTCGTACTACTTGTGCGACTACTTGTATACTTCGTACTACTTGTGCGACTACTTGTACTTTTCGTACTACTTGTGCGACTACTTGTACTTTTCGTACTACTTGTGCGACTACTTGTACTTTTCGTACTACTTGTGCGACTACTTGTACTTTTCGTACTACTTGTATAAGTTTTCCTACATCAGGGGGGATAAGCAACAATAACGTGCACAGAACTGTGAAGGACGCTTCTGATATTGAAAACAAAATTATTCAATCCACTATTTTTCTATTTAAATAACATAGCTTATTTGCATGTGTCATGTATCCTTCACAAGGCGAGGTTCACAAATCAAGCATCATAGTAAAGTAGCCCCAGAGTTTAGTAAAAAGAAATGCGCATGAGAACCCGCCACAAGATACGTAAGGAATTAATTCTGGCTTTAACTTTTTTATCATTTGTTCGATTTTTAAATTTCTCAACATAGAATCACTTGTTGGTGATTATTTTAAGAAATAAATTCGATCGTCAAGAACTTAATATCCACAGACAGAAACGTTTACAAATTTAAGCTCTTAATTTAATCTTCTTTTCACTTTTACATTACACTTATTGATAATGTAGTAGAATGGTGAAGTTTTACTCGTGTAAACGTACAAAATACTTTAAAAAAATTATGAAATTTGTTTTTTATACACATATAACTCTTAACACTGCATTAAATTACATTGTTATAGTATTTGTAGACCTTCATCTATTCACAGACATTAAGTTCTTAGAAGTACTTTCAATAGTTTAAAAGTTAAAGTTATTGTGTTCCAAATGTCACTTGATATCTATCAAGAACAGCAATAGGGAGATCAATCAATCAATATCAAGTACGTCCTTCTCAAAACATTTTTCTGATGAACTTCATATCAATGAATTTAAAGTTCTAAAAAATTTCCTTTAAAAAAAGAAGGAAAAATATTACAAAAACAAACGCAATATTACTACAAATGGCAACACATTTCATATTGTAATAGTGTAACCCTTTTCGTTATAATATTTGTAAATGTTACTATCCCAACCAATAGAAACGCCCTCTAGTGACCACTGATCTTCAATAGAGGTCAGGCGAGGAAAAAATGTGGTCTCGATAAAAAAACCCGTTCATGTTCTTTGTCCGTTATTTTTGTCATTGATATCCGTTGTCTTTGTGTAACCTAAATTAAATTAATAAAAAAAATAATAGTTATTTTCATTCAATACAGTTATTTAATAAAGAGAGAGACTTTATTGAACCCAACACCGAATTTACCCCATCTAGTAAAATCTTTTATGTTCAAAGCACTACAACAGTGCAGTGAATACACACTATTAAAATCTGCAGTCTCTGTCAAAAATTTAATTAAGTATTTAGTACTCACAATACTTGCTTCGAAATTAGGGCGAAAATGTTGGCAACATACTTCAAAAAAGCAAAAAAAAAAAAGTTATGCTCATCATTCGAGGAAAAATTAAAGTATAAAGATAAAATCATTTGAAAACTGAATTTTAAAAAGAATTTAATGATGCTAATCCCTTGCAATAAAAATGCAAATTAAAGATTGCTTGCATAAAAGAAATATTCCCTGGTGAACTGAGTTATATTCATAATAATAAACACACATAATACAATTAAAACAAGGTCAATGTTAATATCAAATATGATTTATTTTATGTATAGATGAGAAGTTAACCGCATAAACATTCAGTCAAACAAATGGATCTTTCTACGCATACATTGACCTATTTATTAAACAATGAAATGAATAGCATAACCTGAAAAATATCAAAAATTATAAATAGATATAAGAATGACCATGTAATCCATCGCGATTTTCTATCGTAATGTTACGTATCTTATGTTATGATAGCAAAAATTATTCGATGCTATCTTTGAAATGGTAAGATCTTTGAAATAATAATAGATAATTAAATTATCTATACCTGTCATAATATCAAACACAACAGGAATTCGAAAAGCTATTGAGTATTTAAAGAATAAAACAAGATGAGTCCAAAGTCAAAATCGAGTTGCTTTAATTAATTATAAAAATATCAATGGGAGTTTATATTTTTTATAATAAAATTCATAGAAACGTTAATTAATATTTTGAACCTTTCAACATAATTATTAATAAAAAATTTCAAAAAACAGGTTTATCAATGTTTTTAAAACAAAGGCAAATCGCCAAATATTGATAGAAATATTCTATACACGCGCAGGTTAATCCATTGTTTAACATCGCATTTTGAAGCGACATGAGGGATGTTGGAACTAGCTTAGTGTTTTCGAACCACGTCCAAATGAAAAGGGTGACACCCAGTAGGGTAGTAGAATACTAGAGGGGCACTACAAAGATAGATTTTGGAGAACCAAGCCGGATCTTACAAAAAAGGATTGCAAAACATAACATTATGCTTTGTCCCCCCCCCCTCCTGCATGCGGGGGTGTACATTACGCAACTGGTGACACCTCAAATGGCACCCAGGTCTACAAATTTCCAAACCTTGCCTACCTCTAATCAGTGGCGAAACGGAGAATATTGCCCTCCCCTTGCAAACTCAGGATTACTTACGTACCAAATACGTACTTAGCATCAGTCAAGCTTTGGGCTCCCTATAGTCCCTGGGCCCCTCTGCAATGCGGGGGTATACGTTACACCACTGCCTCTAACCCAGGAATCGTTATCGTGTTCACAATAAATTTAAATTATTCATGAATTTTTAAGAATTTTTTTTCTTGTATAATAATTTAATTTAATTTCTTTACCGTATTGTTTTCGGTGCCCCTTAAGAGTTACTGCTATTTTTTAGAATTCCAAATATTTGATTAAAATAATATTATTTGCATTTTTAATAAATCAATAAAGTATTCTTTTTATCAGAATTTCTTCACACTTTTTGATCTTTAACATGCATTTTATGGTTTAAGTATAATTATGATGGAAATCTGCAATCAATTTTTCAGCAAGTATTTCTGTCAACTACTTTATCAAAAAAAAAAAAGATCCAATTGCACATCTAACGAATGTAACAAAAATTCTTCTTTTAATTACGAAATTCATTATCAGATTGATTCTTTTCATATGAAATCAAAACATTCGATTAAAATTAATCGACCGAATTCTGAAAACAACTAAGCATCACTTTGTCATCGCGAGCAAGCAACTGTGCAAGTTTTCAGAACTCTAGCTTATCAGGAATTAATAAAAGATTCCAAGTATAAAAGCATAAAAAACGTTTAATTAAAAAGATAAAAATTACAATGAGAAAACATACATTGTTGAGTAAATATATATTTAAAAAACTAACCATGAGTTGGTGAAAGTTTACAGTACATATAAATTTTAGCACAGATTTTTTCTTTTTACTTGCCATTCACTACCATACATAAATAGATACTCTCTTTAGAATGTAAGCCACACCGAATCGTATATTCAGTTTCAGTTCAAGAACTTACTGACATGAAAAAAGGCGAAAGGTTCTTGATCATTTACTTCAATGACATGTTTTCAATTCAATGTCAGCTTCAAGGGAGGCCTACCGTTTTCGGATTTTACATGCTGAAAAAATCCAACAACAGTTCATAAAAAATCGTCTCTGTATGATAATTTTAAAAAATGTCATTAGCTTTCACCTTATAAGCATACCAGCCTAAGGGCCTGTCAATTTTTCATTTTAAAATATTGTCATGCATACTTTTATTACATTATGTTAAATAAAATGGAGTGAAGTACAAGGCCTTCCAAAGTTTAATACAAGTCAGTTTAGTCTTTAGACTGCTTTTTTCCAGAAGTGAATTGTTCGTGGACGCTGCATTATCTTTCAATGAATATTTCCTGCTCAGTTGTTCACGCGACCGCGAACTCGTAGTCGGTGTTGTTTATGTCAGGCTGTGGGTTATATGATGACAATAAAGTTACCAGTACTTCCTTACGTCATTCTAGTATGGTGAAAAGAAGAATCTAAGTATATTTCCGAGTATAGACTGATACGTACTCAAACTGAAAGTTGCATCTTTGATGACCATCTGTCTGTTACCCTTTCTTTGTGTTTCTCGGTTCCTCAGTCGAAGATTGAGTCTTTTGCTTCGGACGGACATAGCGATTTATGGTTCATCTGTGTGACTTATTGGCACCAAATAGGGCACGAGGCAGACTGGACCCTGCCTTGAAGAATCAATGTTGTTGGGGACAGTGTCTGAAGGAACCGGGTGCGAAAACCAATGAGGTATGGAAGAGATTTCGTGTGTTGTGAAAGAGTCCTGTTCGCGAATTACTACATAAATGTATTCATTTAATACATAGCTTTTAACTTCTGTGTAATATTTTTACTGTATAGTTATGTACTTTTTAAAAATATTTCAAAGTAATTTTATACATATGTACAATTGTTGTTTTATTGCATAGTTTAAAATTTAAATGTGTTAGGAAAAAAATCTCGAAGTTTTTTCTTACTCTTTTGATAATTCGAACTCTTGATAATTCGAAGTTTTTCATTGGTCCCTTCAACTTCGAATTATCGAGAGTCGACTGTATATTTAGAGAGATAAATATAATGTAATGCAATACATTCAGAAATGCAAAACATAAGATGTCCTACCTTTGAATAGCTCCCAAAAAAGGCGGTAGAAAATATACTTCCCGTCAAAAATACTCGTCTTAAAAATCGAATTAATTTTAGATGATAAGCTAAATGAATTTCTTTTAAAAAATCAGTCCCAGTCCTAAAACTATTCAAAAGGTGATACTACTAGAAAAAATTGTAAAGCTGGAAAAAAATTTTCTTTTTGTGTGCGTGTGTGTGTGTCCTTGGCACTTTTCTGCATACTCGATGGCCGTGTGTGACAGTGACCGTGAAGCAAAAGATGATGGAAACGATTAAATTAGAACAGTATTAGTTGTCACTCTGCGAATGAGTTCATTTCCTAAAGGAACAATACCTCTCTTCATCATTCTGCTACAAGGCACGAACTGTTCGAATGCCTTTTTCGCGTTCTGTGAAAGAATTGCTATTGTGCATTGAGGTTCTCTCCGTTGGAAAGGGAGTCGTGGGAAACTGGATCGATTAGGACGGTTGCGGTTGCAATCGCAACATACAGACGTCACTGAACTTTTTTTAAACAAAGAAAAAATGTTCGTTGATACTATTGAAGTATGTTTTTTTCCTCTCACGGAATAGAACTAAAAAAAATAGTTTTCGTTTTGAAAAAAGTTCGTAGAATGAAGAAGGAAGTAAAAAAATCGGAAAAAATAGAAGCAGAGTTTGCTTGATATATGAAAAAATAAGAACCTCCGTTTCAAAAATATCGTATTTCGCAATCAAAAAGCGTATGCATCATATTACAAAGTATCAGTGGCGTAACGTACACCCCCGCAACCCACGCATTGCGGGGGACCCAAAGCTGGCTGCCACCAAATACCTATCCTTTGTAAAATCCAACTTGGGGCCCAAAACCTGACTTTGCAGGGGGGGGGGGCAAATGTTTTTCGTTACACTACTGCAAAATATTAAAATTAAAATAGTTGAATAACTTTATAGAACGCTTAATTTGAATATGTTATGTAGCCCTAAATTCCATGTTAAACTAGCTATGCTCTTGACTTTTGTACGGAGGGTAGCAGATTTTAATATACTTCTCATTTATGTTTAATTCTATTCAGAGTTTTGCTGTAAAAAAATATGTTCCTAAAATATAATACATTTTCTTTTTAATCTTCGAACAATTTCTTCTGTTTAATTTTACGTATTAAAGCAGGGTACTCAACTCTTTTTTTCTGCTGGGCCGCATACATATGTTAGCTATTTCACGCGGACCGCAACGTTAGGATTCATGGAGGGAGGAGGACAAAGATAACTTTAAGACCAAGAAAATGTAGAAAATTTAAAATGTGAAAATTTATCAAAATATTAAAACTTTTATTTTGCTTTTTTAATTATTATTTTTTATAGTTTTTTATTTTTTTCACAGAATTTTTCTAAATTGGATGCATTTCAGAATCACTCCTTCACAATATCTGCATCAGTAAATGGTTTCATATGATTACCAATGATATAACAAATTTCATAGGTTGCCTTTGTTATCGCTGTGACATTACCACCGACAAAACACTTTTTCACTGTTGGAAAGATAATTCAAGAAAGCCTTATTTATCATCTCTTGAAAGAGATCTTCGAGGGAAAAAGGTGATTGAACGATTCCTGTTTATTGGTGTTTTTTTAAATAAACTTTCGTGATAAATCAAACATTACTGTATCCATGCTTGTTTTTCACTACAAAATAGTTAACTTCCCAATCGTCTTGAAACAATCTATTTTCTTCGAATATTTTTCGCTCGCAAGATATGAAAAATAATTAAAAATTAGTTCCACTCATAAAATGGTCGCTACTCCACTGTTGTCTATTATCACTAATCAGAAAAAAAATATCGATTCGCACCCATACGACATCAGCAGCAAAAGCAAAATTGATATATTTGATTTTTTAACAAAGAATTTTTCATCAAATTTTCAGAAATAAATGAATTTTTCAGAGCAATGGGCTATGACCGGGCCTCTTAAAAAGGCGCGATGGGCCGCATGCGTTAACATTATTACTTGAATCAGACTCGTTATCATTATTACTTCAATCAGGAAATATGTCCTTTAAGAAATCAGTCCTATTCCTTAACGAGATAGCTTTAGATTAATCTCACAGGTTAAGAGAAAGTAATCTGTACATGAAATGATTAATTTCGATCGCGGTTTTTAGGCTTCATAATATGTTTGAAAATCAATAAACGAGATATTAAATGTGCATTTAAATTGCATTTTTTAGTTATATACACTACGCATTTCTGTTTAAATCAATTTATTTTCGTCTAAAAGAAATTCTGTGTTTTACCTCCAATGCTTTAACACTAAATTGATTTAAAATTTGACATTAAAAAAATTGCTTACTTATTATTGTGATATATTATTTTCATATAATCTTATATTGATACTTAGATATTCTTATTCTTGGAAAAAAAGTTCAGAATTTCATTGAACAAGTCTTGAAACGATTGAGAATATCAATACAAAGAAAATATGCTAAGAAATAATTTATCATTAAGTAGATTGTAAAGCCTCTGTACTAAGATCCCTTTCCTTTTCTTCAGACGAGAAACCAAACAAAATATGGTGATCAGTAGTGTAACGGAGAACATTTGGGCCCTCAAGTTGGATTTAACAAAGAGTAGGTACTTGGTGGCAGTCAGACTTTAGGCCCCCTAGAACCCCGCAATGCGGGAGTGTACGTTACGCCACTGATGGTGGTGATAATTAAGTTTAAATGTTTCTGGAAACTACCAGAAAATCTCGGGAATACACCCTTCGTCCAAAACACAAAATTAATAATACTACTTTAAAAAAAGCTTAAACTTTTGTGACGGATCTATACAGTTCCTTCAACTAACCTCTTGGGAATTCCTTTTGGGCCATCATTTTTTCAACCAACTTCCTCCGAAGACAGAAAGCGTGGTTATGCAAATTAAGCATACATTGATAGCGCGTTTCGGGCATTAAATAGGTGAAGATATTTAAGTGACAATATTGGTCACCAGAGCTAAATTGTAACTCAAATATTAAAGTAGGGATTGATCCTATAAAAAGAGGATTAATATGATAGAAGTCTTCTCGTAATTCGCGTCTCTCGAAGTTAAATCCCCTATTGCTCTTAATTGGAACATCTCATCTTGATTGAATACTTGAATTGTGTCTGTTGATAATTAGTGTGCTGAATAAATAGCTCAAAAGTATTATGCTGAGTCATCTTTCACTTCCTCCCATACCTCTAGCCGGGTCCGAGAGTAGGTCACGTATGTTACAACTTAAGACATCGTATGCTGCTTGAGTTCCGAAAAGGGAATAACACGATGGAGGCAAAAAAAAATTTGTGTGACGTGTTTGGAGAGGAAGCAGTAACAGATCGAACATGCCAAAGATAGCATGTGAAATTTCGCTTGTGCGATTTTTCTTTGAAAGATGAACCCAGATCAGGAAGGCCATCAGATGCCAGTGACGAAGTGCTACGCAAATTTATCAGGACAAATCCCACATTAACCTACACAGAAATAGGCTTCAAGTTTGGAATTCATCAGACTACAGCTTTGAATTATATTAACAGGTGTGGTTTCGTGTCCAAACTCTGTTTGGGTGCCACACAGAATTTAATGGGGAAAAATTTAATGGGCAGAATTTCGATATGTTCTTCAAAACTTCCTCGACACTAAAAGGAAACGTTTTTGGAACACTTGGTGGCTTAAGATGAAAAGTGGACAGTGGATAAATACGTGGTTAAAAAAAAGCATATGCTTACAAAGGGGAGACATTACCACCCACAACCAAAGCTGGCGTGCATCAGAAGAAGGTTATGTTGTGTTGTTGGTGAGACAGCAAGGGTATAGTGCACTATGAGTTGCTAAAATAAAATGGAATGGTCGTTCCTGTTCGCAACTTGATGTGTTGAATAAATAATTCAACATAAACGTCCATCTTTGGCCAACAGAAAGGGTGTGATTCTGCATCACGACAACACTAGACTTCACTTAGCAATGAACTCCGCATAAAAAATTGCAGAGTTGGGTTAGGAAACTTTACCTCAGCTAGCATATACTTCTAATATTGCCCGTCTGTTAATCATCTGTTCAAGTCACTGTAAAGCTTTCTTGATGCAAATGAATACATAAAATATGAGGGTGTCCAAATGACAGTGGCAGAATATTTTTTTCTCCAAAACAGAGGGCTTCTTTTCCAGGAGGTTAGATGAACTGCCAGAACGCTGCAGACAGTTGTAACTGATAAAGGACATTACATTTTGGATCATATTTTAAATAAAAATTTAAAGAATGTTTTCTTTCTTCTTTACAAATAAAAAACGACAGAACTTTCCTTTGCACCCAATAAATACCCAAACAAGCATTTCCTCCCAAATAACCGCCAATAATAAAAGAGCCCTGGAAGAAGGATCCACAAGTGATTGTATAGTAAAAAGGTAATTTCAAAAAATTCCACAATGATAATAATAGTCTGGAAGTTAAAGAAGGTGGTGGATAATATACATTTATTGTTCTGTAATTGTTGTTTATTGTTAAAGCTATTGTTAAGAAAAACCCGCGTTAAAGCGTCAGATTTCTATATGTATGTGGCGGGATGCAAATTAACTGTAATAATTTTTGCATATCTGATCGCCCTTAGCTTAACTCTTTCTCATTCACATGAATTGTGCCGTCATAATGACGAAAAGTAACAATTATGTATCTAAATGAAAGTAAAAGCATTTAATTTATATTTTTTTAGTATCCTGGAGCCAATAAACAACTTGAGTAATGTTTTAACTTATTTATAGTGTAGTTTTTTCTAATCTCCACTCAAAAAATAACTACGTTTACTACCCCTAGGCTTGGTTTATGCTACCTTTGAAGCATGTTCGTAATTTCTAAGCTCACGATATCTGTGGAAGTGTTCTGGCAATATATAAATTTATTTTCTCCTAAGAAGCAAGCTTACTGCGGTGAGTTATTTTAAAGTTTTACATATTGAACTCTGCCTTAATTTATATTAAATTTTCTCCTTGTAAAATGATGATAAATCCGGAAATTTCTAATGTAAGTGTAAAGGCTCCACTTATATGGAGAGACATCACTGAGCTTTGGTATTGAAATCTCGGCTCAAGTGTAGTACAGGGCTTTGGATTTGGCGATTTTTATATAGATATCATGATGAGATAGTGAATTAGTTCTGGCTTTCGGACACTTGTCACTAAGGGAAGTAACTTGGCGATTGATTTTGGTCGCGAAAAGAATTGACCCCCCCCCCCTACTACACTTTAACCGAAATCTCGAAGCTCAATTTGTAATTGCATTTATTTCAGCTAAGAAAACTTAATTTTTATTTATTGTTACAGTTTCAGACTGTGATATTTCGATTGTCAAATTTAATTAAAAATCTCGTTAAGGATGGTTCTAATGAAACTTAAGGCATCCGACTTCGTTCGGAGCTGTTATTTTGCAAAAACGTACAAACGAGTATTTTTTTAATATTTAGTATCACATTAGATTAGAATACATGCGTATAAAGTTACTTTAAGACTATTACTACAATAAAAAATTATTTAAATGCAATTTTTTGGGCAAAAAAGGAACATAGAATTATCTATTTTCAAAACATTCTCTTTTTATGAAAAATTCTTCAATATTAATAATATTTTGCCTATGGACAAGTTCTACCGTAAAGCTTACTATGGGGCGCTGCGGTCATTAAAACCCTCAACTTCTTCCGGTTTCAACAAAATAACATTGTTTTGTATACAAACCTAAGCAGAAGTAATTTTAATTTTCTTTGCATTTCTTAAGCAGAATTTTTAGCCTTTTAAAATTACCGGCATGAAAGAGAATAAACTATGCACTTTTTGTTCCACATGTGGATCTTTTTCTGGGAACCTCTACGAATTTTTAAATCAGCGTTTAATTTGCCACTGTCCTACGAGTCTATCCACATGGCTACAATGGGAGGCTACTTTGCAACCGAAAAATTGGTAAGCGAGAGTTAAATCTGTGTTATTTAATAAGCATTTCATTACAAGTTTGTGTTTAAATGATGTCATTCAAATTTTGTTGTGTTTTTTCGAAATAATCCCGTGTATTTGTTACAAACATTGCTCGATTCTTATTTATGGTAACCTTGGCAGAAATTTTGGCAATAGTTTTCACAACACACAATCAGAAATAATTTTCGACTACTTTTATTTATATTAATTACACAATCACTTATATTTGTATTTCTTGAAAAAATGTTAATTCCAAAAAAATAGCTTGTTTCTGTTACACGAATATTTGTTGTATGAATTCAATTGTTTTTTGCGTTGCATAGCGGGTGTAATTACGTAACATAGAAATAAAAGTTATCTAGATACACTAGTTTTGTTAGACCAATTTTAAAATTTCAAGGTTACATTTAATCAGTTGTGCTAAAAAATAAATGTAATATTTTGTTTTATAATTTATAATCTATCGTTTTATGATTGAGATGATTTTTTTAATTGAAATGATAATTTTAACTAAGCCTTTGTGTGAGCTATTTATTTTGCTTTTGTACATATTTAAATATTATTAATATAGATCTCATGAATTAAGCATTGGCAATTATTATAGGAATTAAACTGCTTTGTAGAGAGCTCGGAGCATCCTGATTACGTCCCATGAAAATTCGCCTGTATGGAGGATCAAGGTTCTTCAAGCTTCATGAACTGATATGATACACATGAAATGTAGGAAAGTGCAGAATGCTCACTTATTTGGTATGTTCAAATTTTATTAATAACTTAAAGTAATCCAAGTAATTGTGCTAATTTACATATTTATTTAATTCATACATATTTGTTAAACTGAAGATTATCAATTGATTTGTTTTCAATTTATTCTAAATTTAAATTGCATTATGAATTTTTTGACTGATAAATATTTATTTATGAAAATTTTACTTTTAAATAATTTTTCTTGCAGAAATTTTTTCCATAAATTGAAGGAATTAGGACAGCCCAATGGAGTTTAAAGTTGGATACCAAAGTTGTTTTGGAAAAAAAAATTACAATCGGGTTCTATTTGTTATTTGTAAATGTGTGTGTGTATTTTTCATGTTAATCATCCAATATATTTCTGTGTAGTGTTTTTTTTTCTTTTTTACTTGTGTTAAAGACTTTTCACACAAATTAAAGACTTCACATAAATATGTTGTATTAAAGTCCTTTTACAGTTTTTGCTGAAATGTGAAAATATTCTGTGTAAATTTTTAACCAAAATTCAAGACCATCTAATTCATATCTTCATTTTAACTCAGAATCTGTTAATAGTTCAATCAGTTCTTGTTCTATTAGTTATGTATCCTGATTTTTATTAAAGGGGAATTTTAACAGGATAACTCCTTTAATACTATGGAAAATTTATATCCTTTTTAATTTTAAATTCTGTGTGTGTGTGAAAATATAAAAAAAATGTTCTAAACATGAATTTTACTTAGTATTATATTAAATATAAGATAATATGCAAGGGATTTTGCTTCTTATATTGAGTTACAATTATTTTGATCTTAATTTACTCAAAGAATGGAATATTTAACAATTTGAATTAATATGAATGTATATATTTGAATTGTGTGTGTGTCATTAATTAATTTTATAATTGCCTCTATTTGAATTGAAAATTCTTCAAATAATTCTTTAGTATTATAGGTATATGAAAATAAGCGCTGTGTAATTCAAATAATTACAAATGAACAATATGTAATTCAAACAATTACAAATAGAAAATATGTGCTTAAATTGTAAATAAACACTGTGTAGTTCAAAATAATGGCAAATAAGCAATTTTTTAAAATTTTCAATGACCAAGGTTACAGAAGACTACTCACTACACAAAGGAAAGGTCTGCTGTGTTAAGTGGACATTCAAACTCAGCTAATAAACAGTTTTTGTATTTCAAATACTTACAAATAAAAAATATAGTATTCCAATACATGCAATTAATATCATTGTACTGTTCAAAATGGTTGCAAGTTAACATTAGATAATCTCAATTTATTGTAATTAACAGTGTATTTAATCTTTATATTATTTTTTATGAAGATGACCAAATAAATTTATTTAAAATGTTTTCAATTTTTTTTAATTTCATTTTATACTAGAAATCTATTTATCTGTTTTACATATAAACTTTCATTAACCAGTTTGTAAAATTCACACACATTCTCAATCTTTTTGAAAGAATCCGTCATTGACAGAATTCAAAGGACTAAGGCAAGCATTACAAAACTAATGAATTTAATTTACATGCATACTATTGATACTCTTTAACAGCACCAGAGAGCTGGTTCATTGACACTATCCCGTATGTGCTTCTCATAATAACCACCCAAACTTGCTACTTTGCAGCGATTTCTACTTTTAACAGCCCCTCGTAGGGGAATTTTGTCTGTACAAAATTATATACATATTGGTATTACAATATACCTGAATGAATTTTTTAAAGCATAAGTTAAAAATAATTTTTTAAAATTTCTGGCAAGACATATTTATTGAAAAATTAAGAATTGGTTTTAGAAATTCCAATAATTTTCATCATATTCTATTACTTAGCAATGAAAAATCTGTCAGTAAATGTCACAAATGCTGCAACATGAGAACAAACTTCTCTTAATCTGAAAGAATGCTAATTTTAAATATAACAGATGAATTACTTTTTGTTTTCGTAACCAAGAAAGAAACAAACGATTCAAATACACAAATACAATTATTATAATAAATCTTATGATATGATAACGCAAATTATAAACGATAAAACAAATCCAATACGCAAAATAACACTAATTACTTAGTACACATTACACTAGTTACATATTCCAAAAGTCACCAAAAAATGCGATAAGCAAGCAATTGTGGCAACCTTGCTCTAAGTGAGCTAAGAAATTAAAAAGGTATTTTAGAAAAGATACTGAAAGAAATAATATAAAATTCCGAATGTGAAATCTACAGATCATCTTCTTTCCATGTCGTTCAAAAAAGTTTCAAAAACTTGGAATAGAACTTTGAAAAACTCAGTTGAATTTCGATGATTTCCCATAGATTAACATTACACCGGAAGTAAGTGAGGGTTCCACTCAATGTTGTTGTTTACAAAGTAGAACTTGTCCATATATAGCTCAGACATCTGTTCAGAGCCTGGATAAGGAGTTGTGAAATATATAACTTAGAAATAGGTTTATCCATGTTTTAATACATCAGAGTGGTAAAATTTTAACATAAAAACGCCGATTGTTATTTAAACTGGTTGTAACTAAAAATAATGTGAATTTTTCAAAAATTATGCTCAGACTCTGTTGAGAAGTATTAGCTGTGTATAGGCAAAATATTGTTATTATAGAAGCATTTTTCAGAAAAGAAGAATGTTTCGAAAATAAGTAATCTCATGTTCATTTTTTGCCAAAATATTGCATTTAAATAATTTTTTTTATTGCAATAATACTGTTAAAACAATTTTTAACATGTATCCTAATTTAGCTGACACTAAATACTAAAAAAATATTATTTTAAACGCTTTTACAAAATTATTTTTTCCGAGCGTAGTTGGATACCTTAAAATAAGATTAGTTAATGAATTTTCAGTTTCAAACCGTTGTGAGTTTAAAAATCTTTTTATCTTATATTTCAACAGAAAACCTCGATAAACGGGACCAATAGTAATGCAGAATTATTGACTAGAAATAGGAAACTGGTCACATTCTCTATACTCTTTCGATATATATTCTCCATATTTAGATTCTCTACATTCTTTTTTATAAATATTTAGACATTTTTAAAGCAACAAAATTTTCAAATCTCAAGATTGAGGTAGAAACTGGGTTTTAAAACTTCTGAATAGATTTTTATCAACGGGGCAAAAATAATATTACGGTAGGGTTCCGAAAGCTTGGCATAATGAGAACCGAAAGGTGAAATGAAGTTTCTGAAAATACCGAGTTATCGTAAATGGGATAAAAAAGAATAAGTACGAGCGGTTCTTCGGAAAATATTGTTCGGAGAATACAGCAGAAATAAATTGCTCAAATACCCTTAAACAAAATAAAGGAAGACATAAGGTATTTACTGTGTGAAAAAGAAAATCAATGAATACATAGTATACAATAATTTACCTGATCAGATTCACCTCAGAAAAATACTTTATGAATATTAATAAAAATTAAGCTCGACTTTGCAAAACATGGTTTTTACATTTTCTTAATCCTTAATTCCATGGGTCAGATAGACGTTTATATCCAATATATTTTTATATCATTTCCAATGATTCAGTCTATTCTTTTAGGCATTTTGGTTTATTTCTTAGGCAACACAGAAGACACGCATACATGACACAAAGAACATTGCATACTCTGATTCTACAAGTTGAACAAAGTATATCTCTCAGATGACTTGCAGTGCCATCTATTCATCTAACATTTAATTTACAACAATGGCTACTTTTTTTTAAAGAAATGAGCAATGCCCTTTTGTCTTCGGTACTGCACTGATTTTTGCTGCTTCATCGCGAAGACGACGTATAGGAACAGTAAATCCATTACTGACACACCTTGTTGTTTAAAATACAGCTTGTTGTCCCTCTTCTTCTTCTTTAGCACGACAGCCCGGGGTGGCCAAGGCTCTAGAAATCCCTCCATCTTGTCCTCCGGGAGGCGACAGTTCTCCAATTGGTCACTTTCAGCACCTTAAAATCCTCTTCCACACAATCAGTCATCTCAGCTTGGGTCTCCCTTTGGGTCTGTTCGAGATGGGTTTATAATTAAAGACTCTTGATGTCATAGATGAGGGATCCATTCGACAGACATGTCCCGCGAATCTCAAGCGGCATATTTTGATGTAGTTGACGATGTCAGCTTCCCTTAAAGATGTCAGCTTGACGATGTCAGCTTCCTTTGTTGACCCTCACTATGTGATATTTTAGAAGTTCGTACGGTTTCTGCAACGTTCACGTCCTCTCATTTCCCGGCATTTTTTTTATGAACTGTGACAGTAGCAATCATTTCCGCATCGGACACATTGCCTTGCTCTGTATCATTTTGAAACGGGTGGAGTTTTTTGACCTGTTAGGGTGTGACCGAGCTATCCAAACAGACGCGTTTTCGGGACTGTACTATATTCATTGATGACAGAGAGACAGGCATATTGAGGGATCACATATTTTGACTCGTATATCTATCTCTGCATCATAGAAAAACACCCACGCAATCATCACAAGATCTCCGTTTCTGTTAGAGCTACAGACTTAGCATTAGGCAAGCATGCTTCTTTTGCCGAATAAGAACGGGTTTCGTACAAATGAACTCCCGGGATGGTTTAAGGGGACGTAAAAAGTAAATATACTTCTGTTTTAGAAATTAAAGCCTTTTCCTTTTTAATTCAAAAAGCAAGGGCTGTAAGAATATTTGTTAAAAGCAGTTGAAAGTTGAATACTAAGAATGGTTATTGTTGGTCAAAATAATTAAATGAACTGTAAATTTAACAAATTTTAATAAGCAAAACGGATTCTAACCCTATGGGATCGCTATACTTTTCGAACTGATTATAAAAAGGTTGAAACAGTTAGCTCGGAGCTAAATCTATACAAAGGAATTCTCGCCAACTGGCACCAACAGTTATCAATAACTTAAAAACAGTACATATTCGTAGCAGTATCATGAAATATTCATCGAAGTGAGTGGGCAATGGCTAATAGTAACATGTTAATGTTACTATAATGTATAGTTTTATTATGTTAATATTTAGTATATATAGTTATGACGGATCTGTACGACGTTTCAATAACCCTCTTTTTATATTTAAATCAAATTATTTATTTCAACCAACCTTCATCGAGAACCAAGCGTGATTTATGTAAATAAGAATGTTATATAAATTCGGTTTTCGCGAGTTGAAAGGAGCTAAGTAAGAGGAAGTGAGAAGTCAAGTGAATTAAAGAAAAGTGAAGAGATCGAGTGGTCGACACGTAGTCGTTGACAAGTTAACGAGCTTGATACGTTTTGATGTACGCAAGGAGAAGCAGATTAAAAATATTGAAATTCACTATTACGGAGCGTGGAGTTTTCGTCAATTCATCCAGCTAATTTGAGTGCCTGAAGTTCGTCACGAAGGAGAACCGCAGTAGTAAAATATAAGGTATAGTGACTTTGATTAAGTAAATCTGATTAATAGTGTGAGGCGTAGTTGTAATTTTGCGCGTTTAAGCTGTCCTGGATTCAGTTGAAATTCAGTATTATTATCCCCGCTTGTATTTAAATCTCACCTCTGCACTCTATTCTCGTTTATTTATCTTAATTAGAATTATGTTGTGTCTGTTCTTAATATCTGATAAGAATCAATAAATCAGTTTGAATTGGAATAATGTCTTTAGATCATTTAAGTCCGCCTACACATCTATAAGGGTTTTCAGATAGACAGGAAGGTATTAATGTAAGGGGTGGCTACAGGTCACCATACAGTTCCCGATTTTCCTGAGAAGTATTCGATTGGGGAACTTGTATTCTTCCAGTCTTTTTAATCCTGGAAAATCATTTCCGTACAACTCTACCTAAAAGGGCTGTTGATCAGCTACCACCGTATCAATGATACGGACTCCAAGCTGCAGGGGTCCCAACATATATACACACAAAAATCGTAATATGTTAAGGGACCTCCAAAAAAATCGTTCTTGAAATTTAATACAGGGCCCACTTAAGACTAGCTACGCCAGTGCTGTAGATGTATCTTCAATATCACAGATCAAAACTGTGACGTTTGAGACAAAATAAAGGGAGGTCGACATTGGTTAATTTAAATGCTAAGTTTAATTACGTCACAGCTATTATTTACAGATTTACATTGTTATTAACTTACTACAGAGAACGTCGTTTATCCGAATCAATTGGTACCGGACTAGCGGTCAAGTTATCAGGCGTAATATCTGAATTCTGCAGTCTCAATTCTGGTTCCACGCTCTCCAGACGCTTTCTGTACATATTTTTACGATGAATAGAGCTGAAATGTTCTTTCGCATAAAACTTAGTTTGGAAAGGCATCAAAACCTTCAGTGTTTTCGTGGACAATTGGAAAAAATTTTCTGTAAGTGACCCAAAAGTTTGGAAAGGACTTATTCTTGTAAGCCAATTTACAAGCTTCATCTGCGGAAATTCCCATCAGTATTCTACTGACTGTGTGTGAGACCATTTTTTTCGCACACATCAACTGCAAATGGATCTCTGATCTAATTATTCTTTTCGAAGTTAATTTTCTTTTTTTAATTCCTACTATTAGTTCACTCTCTCCCTATATATATATATCTTGTTCAAATTTTCAATCGTAATAAAATACTTTCTATTCATCCATTCACAGTAGGAATTGACTTACAATTTTTTTATATTTTCTTGTTAAATGAGGAATTTTCACGGACTCCTAGGAAAACGATGGGGGAACCTGGGGTCCGCGGACCTCAGTTAGGAGCCGCTGATATACACAGTAGCAATATCCCAATTCGATATGTTAAGATTTCTGTTGTGTGTTTGTTTACGCCACACCATATAGCAACACGAAGGCAATCTGTGAAGGATCTCGCAATTTTGAGCCATTGCCAAATGACGACACCTGAGCTAACATCTCCTCTCCAAACTACCACATCCTGCAACAGGAGAACTTTGAACCACGACAGGTTTAACATGCATCCCTCTAAGCGGTGGTCTTCAATGGCACTAGGCTCGAATTCATGATACGCCGGATAATACCTCGTAATCATGACCACTAGCCCATTGCCACAGCAAAGATTCCTATTAATAGTCGAGGACGAGAAATTGTTATTTCAGATGTAGATAATACGCAATTTAAAATATAATACTAAGTATACTGTATACATAATAAGCATATAATATATGTAGTAGCTTCGAGTGGTGGTTTATTTGTTTAATTACTGATGACTATGTCTAGGTTGTTGATGTAACTGTATTCAGAGTGATGAGGCATTATTTTGTTAAAAGGGATAATTCATTTTTATTACATTTAAACACTTAGTTATACAACGAGACACACACAAACACAAATAAATATCTATACAATTGCAGCAACACGGCGAATATAGCAGCGGTAGGCAAATTTTCGCCAAAAACTAACAAAGTGCTTCTCTGTACAGCCGTTATGCGTCCCATTATCGCTCATGCTTGTCCAGTCTGGAGCTATGCTGCTAAAACTAATATTAAAATTCTAGATACTGAACAAAATTCATACATACCAGATTATATGCGCAGTGACGACTTACGGAATGCCTTAAAAATCCGCAGCTTTAAATCGCATACTCAGAAAATCGCAATTAACTTCTTTAGTCTCCCCAGATACGAATAACGATAATATGCTAAACCTAATCCCATACTATCCCAAAATAAATACCAAAAGACCGAGAAGAATACTTCTCGATTCTTACAACCTCCTTAATTGTTTTTATTCTCGCAATAATTTTATTGTTGCATCTCAGTAAACTCAAAAACCAATATTCCTTTTTAAATTTCCTCATACCTACCCCACTGGACAAGCTCCTCCCACTTTCTCTATCCCAGCCCCCAGGGCAGCCAATAGAAGTCTGTGATCACGCTACCACCGACCAATCATAGAGCAATCTCTAAGCTCTCACTCATGCCAAAAATGCATCTCTACTGCATTCGAATGAAGCATCATAGCCACACCTCCCGGATGCCATCGTCTCAGCCAATAGCCATGATTCCTTTTAAGCAGAAAGAAAAACCCCACCATCGCCATGCCCAACATCAAAGTCAACCAGGATATGGGATTGAAGACTGTTTCACAGTCCGGATGCCCACATTACAACGCCCATTTTCGCCAAAAACCGATGTTTATAAGAAAACGCCAACCAGAAGTTCCCAAACTCACACTTCCGTGGACACCTATCGCACGATGTGGATTAACATATCCACCAATCTAAATTCGATGACTACACAACCTTCAAGTGTTGAAAGTTACGGTTAACTACTTTTAGGCGAGTGACTAACAATTAATTATTTTAGCGCAGTCCTGGAGGTTCCAGGACCATCACAAATATTAAAGCTTTTAAGAGGAAATTAACGAGCACGGTTTCTGAAATAAATGGTCGTCCTGAATTATCCGGCAAAGTTACAGTTATTTCTCAGATTGGATATCAGATTCGGATTTTCTATTTTAAAGTATGCCATGGTCCAAGTTTTCACGATTTCAAGGCCTTTAATGTAAGCCCCTGTTATGGTGTGTCTAAAATACGGTCGGCCGGCTTTATCCGCGGCAAAGTTACGGTTATTTTTTTGAAATTGACTCGAAAATCGGATTCCACACCCCGAAATACGGCAGGCACTTAATTTTCGTGCATTTTGGTTTGGAATATGTGCTTCCACAGACACATGAGCATTGCCACATTTTTGCGATTATTTCCTTACGGGAATCTGGCAACGTTTTCCGGATTCTTCACATTTCCGGCAATAAAAAAATTATGGCGTTATTAATTGAAATAAAAGCTATCCTATGTTTTAAGTTGGA